>JAHWFP010141298.1:0-13850 GCA_023313725.1 Lithobius niger | reverse complement strand
AACTTAAACCCCATGATCCCTGCATGTAATTCATAGACAGGAATAATGGTATATTTGTATTGTTTAAGTACCCTTCACCTTGAACATTAGAAAAATTTTACCCGTCACCCACAAATAATATATCATCGTTTGGAATGATTGTCATGCATACATCCTTACATTACTGGGCAGATTGGATAGCCTTCTCCCATCCTGCATGTATAGAATAGAACATGTTATTTTCTTTGTCAACTTATTCCTGCCATCCCATCGTTGCATAGCATAAACTACACCAAACTTTCAAGATCATACGTGTATTAGCCATAGTACTTATATGACTAGTCCTCCAGAAATAGTTCGGATAGATTTCCCAACCACATTGAGTCCTGGCTATCGATGTTAGACTATTCCCTGAATCGTCTTGGAGAAGACTGTCAATTTCTCTAGCTTCTGCCGCAGCTCCTTCCACATTGTCGTTTGTTGTCGTAGTAACCATTGTCACGTCAGAACTCGCTGGAAAATTGTCTCGTGATGTCGTCGGAATGTCTGCATTTGCCATTGCACACTTAACCAAGTCCGACGTCGTGTCAGCAAAGTCAATGTCCTCCTCATCGGTTGTTGCAAAATCGATGTCGTGATCGTGTGGTGTCGGGGCAGGCCATTTTACCGCACCTGTGATAAAAAATCTGGTTGTTTCCCCGATGTTGGCATTGGTTTTGGTTTTGCCCTGTAGTGAGACCTTTTTGCCCACTCGTGTGCGTCCTCCCTAGATCTCAATACTCTGCTACAGCTTGGCTTGGCAGCATCTTTCTTCCATGATCGTCGATCATCAATCGCTGTTTGGCGTTGAGCACAGCGATTTGGCGACAGCTGTCCCCGTGGTGCTGCCTCGAAACCTGGTTCCCACTGGCTGACTGATGCCGATGACGTGGCTTCCTTCCAATGATCCGATGTTTGTGTCCATGGCTCCACAACTGGAAAGGCATATTTTTCATAGACAGTCTTTTTGAATGCCCTTCCCCTTAGTGGATTTGTCAGCATGGCTCCATCAGTCGGGGGACGACGAAGTGCTCTGGTTTTCAATAGCAATGCTTCCTTTTCCAACAGGGTCGTTAGTTCAGCCTTCAACTCGATGATGGCCTGCTGCGTATGACGTAACTCACGATCAGCCTGTCTGCCCACCAGGGCTTGTGCACGCTCCAGCTCCTCAGCTTCCTTGCGTTTTGCAGCAGCCTGTTTGCGGCGTCTGTCGTTTCGCATGCCATTTTTCCGGGTCTTCATCTGCTCAGCCGTAAGGCCCATTGATCGTCTGCCGACTTTCCTCTTTGCTCCTCCCGTTCCTTCATCCTGGCTCTCAACGACCTTGGCCTGATGGCTGGTCCAGTCATCTTCCTTCCTGGCTCTACGCTGATACCTCGCCATCACACAGTTTGGTTAAACGAATATGGTACAATTGTTGAGCGTGATCTCACTGTGTCAAAGGTCGCAGCAATTGTGGCTCTTTTTGCCTCCACCTGGTCTTCATATACCCTCCCTTGTACAGTTTAGGGGCCATGGCACTCATAACCATTGGTCAGCTCCCCTCACTCCGTCATCGCCTCCGGCTGTTGAACTGGACATCACCCCCTTTTCCCGGTTTGTTGGTGAGAAAGGGTTTAAAAAGGCCAGGCTCTTTTTTCTCTTACTGCAATAAAAATCCCCTTCAAGCGTGGCTCTTTTTTCTGCCGAGTTGCATTCACTCCTCAATACCGGCCAACTTGTTTATCCCCGTCCTAGCCATGTTAAGACTATGGAATAAGTATGTAGGGGGGAATTTTGCGCATGTTCTGTTTTAGCAATACACGTGCTGTTTGCCTGAGTCCCTCAGGCTTATCATCGCATCATCATGGTTCTGGCGTACTACTGTTTGAACACATCCACCTATGGCCCCTATGCACTTGAAGACTGGGATTGGGACCAAAAAAAAATTAATATAAATAAAAAAAAAATGTCGATCTTCAGATGTTGGTGTGCAGCATGCTCGGGCTTCTGGCTTTTTCACTGTCTTGATTTCCCAGTAGCGTCTTCCTGGTCTTGATAATGAAGCAATGTCCTACCCTGACCAGTTGGATCTTGCTTCAAGGGTCCATTATCACCCTCCTGGATGGTGACATACCTCCTCTTTCCCTGTCTGGCCCCCTCTTGGTATTTTTGGAAGAAAGCACGCTTGTTTGGGTACTGGGATTCCCCAGCTGTCTACTCCCTCTCAGCAACCGCCTGGTTATTTCCGAGGTTTGGTTCGGTCGTCACTCATTCGTAGGAAAGTGAAGATGCCCCTTTAAAGTTTCATGGTCTTAAGACCCTTTTGCCTGGCTGCCGGTTTGCTTGGCTCATCCTGCGGCGAAGGTTGTAACACCTTCTTTGGCCTGCAAAAATGAGCCTGGGTGGTCCGTATACCAGACCATATTCGCATCCCCTGAATAGAGGGAAAAGAACGTCCTCCTTCCCTGTCTGGTCCCCATTTGGTTTTTTGTTGGAAGAAAGCACGCTTTCTTGGGTACTGTGATTCCCCTGCTGTCTACTTTCCCCTGCAACCGCCTGGTTATTTCCGAGGTTTGGATTGGTACCATTCATAGTAAGGTCTCGCGAGCATGGCCCTTTAAAGCCTATCTTTAAAGCGAATCCTGCAACATCTCTCGTCATGTCCCTCTACGTAACGGTGTCCTGTAGTTTGCAAACAATGTGCCTACTCTCATCATTTTCGTGGCAACGAATGGTGAACTGCTTCAATGCAAAGACGCCGCAACATTTTTGGCCTAAAGGTCCGCAAACCCTTGTCACCTGTTACCCGACGCTTCACACATCTTACTGGAAATGTTTTGACCAGTTGTCCATGATACAGGAATGGCTTGCCTCCTCTTGGTGTAGCCACCCCCGAAATCTCCTCCAGTGACTAATCACTGGTGACCCTATTGCACCTAGCAATCTGGTGCAAGATAAATTTGTCTTGCTGTTGGGCCTGCCGAAGTTCTTCCAAGCCTGGAAAACTCGGTGGACTGTCAGTCACATTTTCTTCCAAAGTGAAGCTCCTGGTGCTTCCCCAGATCGATACATCCCCGTCATGGTCCACAGCAGCTCCAGTTTGTTCATCATACTCGTTTGTCTCCTCCTCCGTGCCCTCATCTGCATCTGTGCTGCTTTTTCCACTGTCTGCAACAAATTTGCTGGCCGATGCATCAAACGTGGTGACGCTCCCCTTCTAGAGTGGTTTTGCCACCCATCTTGCATCCTCCATCCCGTCATAATCCACCATACAGCGCATAAACGAAGCTGGGTCCCTCATCCCGTCCCGTGACTGGTGAGTGTGCATCTTACATTTTGAGCATGTGCGGGCAGCAGCTTCAACCGCTTGGAATCGTACTGTTTCCTTCCGACCCATCATCCTTCCTTTAACCCAGAGGGAAAAAAATTCCTCTCCAGTGAAGTAGAAACGTCTGCCTCCTGTCCCGTGGCTGCACCATGTCTACTCTGGTTTGTAGAACATGGTACCCATCTTCGGAGATGTGGTATCTGCCTGGTCGCCCCAAAAGTCGTCGTGGTGGTCAGCCCATCCATCCATCGTTCATTGGTTTCTGCCTCCATGTTGGTCAGGAACGTCTGCCCTAGCTTGATTTCCAGCTATGGTGCCAGTGAAGCACGCTTACGAAGAACGTTATACTTCCTGGCTGTCTGCTTGGCCCGGCCATCTCTGGATCCACAAGTAAATTTGGACCCCTCCTGTTCATCATATGTAACGGAAACTCACGCTCCGCTCCCTTCATCTGCCAGAGAACTGTCATCGTCCCCGATCGTCTTAGAGTTTGGCACCTTGGTCAAGACCTGGTCGTCAAAACCCACGTCAGAGCCCCCATCTGGCTCTCCAAAATGCGGCCTTCCAGGTGAAGTTCCATGGCCGCTGATGGCTTCCATCATGGTCATCAGTTAGCCATAGGTGTGGCACCAACACACAAAAAAAATCGGGCCCCCATTCTGTTAGAAAGAGAACATCCACGCAGAGTCGAATCGGCTCATTCCAGCCGCACCCAGCCAGGCGAAATTTCGTGACGGCGACGTCTCCCGCTTTCTATCCGGTGATGGCCATACACCAAATGAAAAAGATCCGCCTCCATCTCCGACGAAATAACCCGTCCACTGCTGGCTAAGCAGAGTTTATCCGCGTAGCTGTTGTCGTTCCATTAGTCCTCGTTGGTTGTTGCCCTCCAACAGCGGAAAGAAAAAAATCGTTGCGAGAGGCCTCGCACTTGATCCCGGTGTAACGGTTTGTGTGGTTGAGAGTGATGGTGACGACGCATAATTGTGTCTTAGGTTCCGTTTACCCTCATCCACACCGTCCCTTATGCCCTGGGAACGCTGAAACGGACTTGGTCGAGTCCATGCCGTTCTTTGAGTTGCCTCGAGCAGCTTCATGGATTGTCGAATTACGTCTTTGTTGGTTCGTTGTCTAGAGTATGATTCTCACGTCCTCTCTACCCAGAGCCCGTCCACACACCATCTCGTGTGGGGGGCATCTGGTCTCGATGGCTTTCTTTCCCCTGCTTTTACAGCACTCGGCAAAAGGAGCCATCGTGGGCAGGTGCAACGCGATTGCGCAAAACGCTCGCAATCAAGTACTGATGCACCTGCCGTTTTGGCCGTGAAGCCCCTTATGGGGGGTTGCTTCTGGGCCAGGCCGTTACAAACAAGTTTTGTTTTGGGGTAGATACCAGATATTTTTGGTCCAAATTGCTGAAATCCATTTTTTTCTTTGTTATTATGAGATCGAAACATCATTCTAGTTTTCTGATCCATTTGGTTTTTTTTTTTGTGTGTGTTGACTTTCGTTAGATTTTGAGGGCGGCAGTCATCTTTCTTCATATGATTAGCATTTCTTTTAGTACTGCGAACTCACGGATTTATTTGAAGTTCAGTTTGGCATTGTTGGATAACAACAATGTTTAAAACAATGTAAAACAATCAATTTGGTCATTTGGAGCTCCCTAACCACAGAACCACTTGACGAATTAGAAAGGTCCATATGAAAAGTGCATATCTACAGAGAAATAACTGTAAAATGAGCAAAGAACCAGCTTTATTTACCGCATGAAAGAATTTATTTTCGTGAGACAAAAAAAAAGCGTTAGTAGTAAGTAGTACGTGGTTAGACAATATCAATGTTATTCACGTTGTTTTCTCAACAACAAAACGGTAAGCTGCGTCATTAATAGTGACTTTTACGTTGCCAGGCGACCAAAGTGTTTCGATCCAACAAGTTTCAGCCTTTTCTGTCCCATTGTTATTTATCCTCAGATGGCTGAAAACAGCCAAACTACCTTTATTGTAAAGACACAACGTGTCTAGTGGTCCAGATGACCAGGAGTGGTTAACGCTCGTTAAACCCTTTGAAACCCTTTGTGCGTAGTGGTCGCCATGCTCATATATATATTTTATCTGGATTAGTATTAAAAAACGCTTAAGCATACAAAATACGGATGTAAGCCTTAAAAAATATAAAGCCCTAACGGAAAAGATATTCAATCTTTTAGAACAATTTGCAAAAGTCAGTGAGGGGAAACAGGGGGTCGCTGGAGCCCCTTTGGGGGTATTTCATGGGGTTCCATGGCTGATTCGATTTATGCTGCTAAAAATAACTTGTGCACCAAATTTCATGTTTTTTACTTGATCTGGAAGAATTTGTTGCCCAAGCCCCTGGGAGTGAGCACGGGCGGGGAGGCGCTGAAGGTATTTGGGGGTATTTCATGGAGGTCATGGCTGGTTTGATTTTTAGTGGTAAGAAGACTTGTGTACCAAATTTCGTGTTTTTAGCTTGATTTGCTGAAATTTGTTTTCACTTAATGACTTCTGCCCAGTGCTCTACAATAATTATTGCTCTACCGACGAGAATACGGCAGTCATATCTGAATCGTGTTCAAAGGGCCCTGGTCGGTGTTAATACCTACATTTTAAGCTATACAAATTGAAAATCGGTTCATTGGTTCGATCTCTAGGTGAGAGCAAAAGTTCTAGCCCATTTGGCTTTCCGTGTCAAGAATATTGTAGTTACATTAAAATAGCCTACAAAAGGCCCTATGCCTTGTCCATACCTACGTTTTAAGCTATAGAATTTGAAAATCGGTTGAGTGGTTCGGTCTCCAGGTGAGAGTAAAAAGTCATAACAACAACATTAATGATTTCTGTCCAGTGCTCTACAATAATATTTGCTCTGCCGACGAGAATATTGTAATCACGTGAAAATCGTGTTCAAAAGGCTCTGGTCGGTGTTAATACCTACATTTTAAGCTATACAAATTGAAAATCGGTTCATTGGTTCGATCTCTAGGTGAGAGCAAAAGTTCTAGCCCATTTGGCTTTCCGTGTCAAGAATATTGTAGTTGCATTAAAATAGCCTGCGAAAGGCCCTAGGCGATGTCCATACTTTCGTTTTAAGCTGTAGAACTTGAAAATCGGTTCAGTGGTTCGATCTCCAGGTCAGAGCAAAGAGTCCCAACAAGAACAACAACAACAACAAGAAATGACCATACTGTGGACGCCGAACGGTTCAATTGTTGTCATTAAAATTTGTAATGCAGTGAGATAGTTATGACACGACCCCAAATACCGAATTTCGTTGGTCTATGTCAATTTTGGACGAAACTATTGGAGTTCAAAGTTTGACGTTTAAAATGGAAGTTCATGCTGAGGCTTACATGATGTTATCGTTTTATCTTGGCGGGCGACACACTAACGTTTATCTTGATTCACAAGTGCTCGGGACGTGTGACGTAATCTCACCGCACGCGAATTAGACAGGTGAACGAGAAGGCGACCTTTGCGTACAAGGCAGACTTGGATGAACCGTAAGGGATGTAAAACTGAATTCATGCTTTAACTTCCTCCTCTAAATGCCTTCTAAATCTTAAGCCAGTTGTATTTATTCCTGACCAAGTGTAGTAATTGTACTAAATGGGTTTGCGACGGTCGTATCGCCTCGTAGTAACATACCGTGCAATAAACGGCACAAACAATTGTTCAGTCCCAATCACGCTATCGCATTCCTTTCGCAGGAATTACGTACCAGACTAGGTCGATTTGCTCAACGGCCGATTTAGGCTAACTTTCGACAGCAGCTTTTCATGAACTCGAAAACGTCTTGTTTTGACTCACGTTTTAGTTTGTTGCTTGAGGTCCCAATCCATGAAATAGTCGCCCTGTGCACAGGCTCACTCTCCAAGTGGGTCCGACTTTCGTCCTTTTATAAGTACGAAACCCGGTGCCAAATTCTGGAGCGCCGGTGACATGAAATACGTGATAATACTTTACCTATAGCAGGACGGCTACTTAAGGGTTGATTTTAGTGGCGGGTGTCCTGTCTGAAGTATTACTGTAAAGCCAGAGTGCACAGAAGAACTGTGCCTCCTAATCAAAAGGAAACCTCAACTGGGTCAAAACGTAGATTAGAAAGTTAACTAGATAGCGCATCTTACCTCTTCCACGCTTATGCGGGGCCCTAGTGGTCAGAGGTGTGCACAGACCCCTGAGAGGACAGAGGCAACATAAGTTTTTTCTGGGAAGGTTTTTTTTTTGGCGTTTTTAACCTTTTCTGCCCCTGTCTGCACCCTTTTTCTTATATTTTATCCTCTTCTGTCCCTCTTCACTTTCTTAGCTATTTTTGCTCCTTTTTGTGCTCTTTTTTGGCCCATTTACACTACCACCACAGCAAATGTCGGTCGGGTTTTTTTTCGAATAGCTCTGCTCACAGAGGTCTCACGGACATGGGGATAGGCTTGAAATTTTTTTTTTCTGCAAAAAGGGTACTTTGTCATGAGGGCAGCGGCTTACGTCTCCCCGCTCCTCTGTGTGCAAGTCCACCATGCTGGCAGAAGTTGCTGCTACTAAAGCCTCTGCAAATACTTTACGAGCGAAGCAACATGGTGGCAAAGTAATGTAAGAGGTATTAGTATCTGTAATTACGACCAGGCCTCAAGTAGGCTTGGAAAAATTAAGATGCAACATCTACTTTAACTTTCTATTCTACACTATAGATTTAGCATGGCAATAATGCAGACAGCCTGACCGTGTGAAAGTCGAATACAGAGCCTCCTCCTGTAAAAATAAAAAATGGCGTCAACTGTCACCAACAGCAGAATACAGCTACTTTTGAAAATGAACTGGATAGCTCAATATGCTCAATTATAATTAAGCATATTTCTAAACCATACGCATCGCATTGGCCCGTGACGTTTGGTGCATATGCCAGATGCATGCAAAGGCTGGAAGTGTCTGGAATTTAGTTCGATCTTTTTCCAGGCTGCAAAAAGTATGGATGACCAATACTGGGCTGTAAAATCCTGGAATGTTTTCACATCGTAATTTTCAAGGAATAAAAACTCTACGAGCGAAATACTTCTTACCGTAAATCAAGGGCCTTGGAAAGGTTTCGTTCTTGCTGAAGAACACGAAATACAAGAAAGAGGACTCTTTCAGATTAGTATTAAGCATATAGTAAGCATGCAATACTGGAAGCAGTGAGCCTGAAAATACACAAATGGCATAGACAAGGGAACTTCCAAGCCTGAAAAATGCTGGAAATAACCTGAAATTTGGTTTAGGGGAGGAATTTGGTTTAGCGTACGAACCCTGCCAGGCAATGCTAGGAACAATATCAATAAATTGCTAATTAACAAACAGATAATCAGGGTTCAGACAATTTTTTAATTCTTAATTTCCCTGATATTTCCAGGTTTACTAGGTGCATCCAATGACAATTTCCAGGTGTTGAACGAAAATAATTCAACATCCCATATGTTTAGAGACTAGTCCAGATGGGACTAAACTCATTTTCATCACAGGTATTGGCACTAGCCTAGCCTAAAATTTGGTTTATTGAAGTTACATTGAAAATACTTGGAAGTATTAAAGCACAAATTAAATTATTTCTTATTAGCCTAAGATTTTATTTCGATCTACTAATTCAATGGAACTTACAGATCTGACACAAAGGCATTTATTAAAAGTTCCCTATCTTTTCCCTGATTTTCAAAAAAAATCTAGTTTTCCCTGAAATTTCCCAGAGTCTTTGGCTCCATTTCCGTTTTCCCTGAGATTTCCAGGTTCTCCAGGTTTTGTCTGAATCCTGATAATACATGCACTTGTGTTTACTTGCTAATAATCCAAGTTGCTAACGTGGCACCCCGACCTGCCGATCAATCAATCTTTTGCACAATCAGTCGTTTTGGAATAAGCCAGTGTTGAAATGACCACTCTTACACTGATTCACTATTTTACGTCGACACAGAAATAATCTAAAAAGGGTCGATGGATGACGTTTCGTGAGCTGCGTTTAAACGTGACACCATTTAATTTTGTGTTGTTATTGTTTTTGTTGTGTAGGCCTGCTCATTTTAAATGGTTCATTAGTGAAAGTGTGGTGTAGAACCACAATGGATTTTAATCATGTTTTTATTGCCTCTCAGAGAGGGGCAAACACGTCGTAGCAAACTTCCTAATGTGACTGGAAAGCGAGGATTAATCCTGAAATTCCAAATCAGTAATTCATCAAACAGGTATCGCACAAATGGAAATAAAAAAAGTCACAAAGCAAAAGACACATGTTTCAACTTTTTTTTTAATGCTCGACAAAGGTGATAGCTGCAAATTTTGTTGCCGAAATGTCGGGATTAGATCTAAGTATGAATTGGTGATTGTTTTTTCCTCTAATAATCAAGCCATGCCTGGTTATGTTATTGTGGTTTGCAAGTGCGTAAGCAGGCCAAATTGGTGTGGAGTGTAGACACTTGATTTAAAGAGACATACCTTCTCCTATATTCGGGTATCCTCTGCGAAATAGCTTTTGCAACCTTTACCAGTTTTTTACCAGTTTTGCCAGTGAATGTAGCAAAACAATTTCTCACGAGGAGAAAAACAGGAAAACAACATTGCAAAATTACAACATTTACAACATTTACACG
The DNA here is from genome assembly GCA_023313725.1 of Lithobius niger. Taxonomy (NCBI): domain Eukaryota; kingdom Metazoa; phylum Arthropoda; class Chilopoda; order Lithobiomorpha; family Lithobiidae; genus Lithobius; species Lithobius niger. Next base: position 3,888 of record JAHWFP010141298.1, on the reverse strand, counting down.
CGCCTGAAGTACTGTAATGCTGCAAAACTGAGCCATACAGGAAAGCCAAACGGAAGGAATGCTCCTTTAAGACAGACTGGCCGTGCAGTCGGATCCTTAAGTGTAACACGGTGCCATGATAGCAAATTGATTGTGAGTGTGCCACACGAATATGCAATACCAGTTAGTGAAAAATGGACAGGGTGATGGCAGCAAGAGTGAATTGATCGGTTATCTGATGAGGTTCATAGTCTACGCAAAATCCAGTAAAAATAGCTTTACTATTTTATTTAATTTTACGTAGACTAGAAAGCATCACTAATTCACATTCAAATGAAAGCAAAACCACGCGTGTTGGAGGAAGAGAGTGGTAAGCAGAGTGGTATGGTAACCATCGTGTTTTTATGCAGACTATAGCTGTAGAAACTATACCGCACAGCAGTATTACCTCGACTGCAAATGTAAAGCCGTTCCAGTTGGGGCTGGAAACCACAGCACCGCATCAGAACAGCCGGCTTAGCACCATCGCGAAAAAAAAGTCCAACGTTGAGCAGACTACCAACTACAGAGCCTTTACTTCATCAAAAAGAAGCAACTCTTACAGACACCGAACGGAAACCCGTGACGAAAATAAACTCAAAAATCGAACCGAATTTCTTGTCAATCCTCTCTCTCCACTTTTCCCTCGACATCTTCATTGAATTTTCATCAGCACCTGATAACAAGACAAGCTAGGAAAGCGGGGGATGGGGGTTTATAAAGAAATTTCACGTCACGAGTCTGAGGAGGGAACAAGCATTCTGAGATAGCCAATACTCATCAGCGGGAACGACGGCGGAAATTAATCTATTGATCGTTAAATCCTTTTTAAACACGATGGGAGAAAAAATTGGGGGAAAAAAACGAAGGAAAAAAACTCGTCTCCAGCCAGCTACATAATTCTGCATGGAAGCCAATCAATTTCGCTTTCCTTTACTACCTCACTACCCCTACCTCTGAGTAAACTAATTAAGGCTTTCCATAATCTCGACAACGTTATGAGCTCTCCTCGTGCGTCTTCAGAGAGTTGACTCTCGAGACGAGCGAAGGACTTCATCGTAAGTTCTGGCGCCAAAGTCGATTTCCGAATCCGTATCGCTCTCGCTTCTGAAAAGAAAACCTTAAATGGAATTGCGGACTGGGATTTGATAAATATAACTCTTCATCAGGCATCTAACAAGTTTACTTTTCCGATTGCGCGCCCTAGTTTTGTTGGAATGTGGCATGGCTTAGGCAAACTTTCACTTAAAATGTGCAGTGTGGAGAGCTGATAGAAACTGATCATGGTGTCCTGAGATGGATGAGGACTAAGATTTTGTTGAACAGCCTTATTGATGAGAATATGATCAAAGAAAAACAAAGGAAGCTACGAGAATCAGGAAGAAGCAAAGTTAAACAAGTGCACCTGGAAAAAAGAATGAAGAAGAAGAAGAAGAGGACCATGGAGAAAGAATAGCATTTAAGAAAAGCAAGGCAGGAACAAAAGACTAAGAGAAATACGAAGGCAGAGAAAATAATGTGGGAAGGAAGAGAAGTCGACCAGCGAAGAAACAAAGGAAGAGAAGTCGACCAGCGAAGAAACAAAGGAAGAGAAGATGACCAGGGAAGACAAGAATGTAAACAAAAGGAGCTGCGAAAGAAAACCAAGAGGAAGATCAGGGAGGAGACATAGGCAAATAAGAAGAACTGAGAAGAAAAGAAGGCAAACAAAAGGACGTGGGAGGGAAAGACTGTGCCTGTAGAAAAGACTTGGTGTAAGGAAATGAAGAGAAGAGGGACCATGGAAGAAACAAAGACAAATAAGATCAGGGAAGAAACAAAAAAGAAGAGGGAAGGCCAGAGAAACGATGGCAAAAGTGACCCGGAAGGAAACAAAGAAAAAAAGGAGGGTCAAGGAGGAATTGAAAATAAATAAGAACCAGGAAAAAAAAAAGCAGCACAGGAAACGACTGCAAATAACACCAGGAAAGAAACAAAGTTAAAGGGAGGACCAAGGAAGAAACAAAGGCAGAGAAAATACTAGGGATGGAAACCAAGTTGGAACATGGAAGAGACGAAAAAAAATCAGAAGACCAAGGGGAGAAAAACAAAGAATAGAATAGGACTAAAGAAAAAACGAAGGCTATAAAATACCATGAATAGGCATACTTCACATATCAAAGTCTGAAGCCTGCATATACAAAAAACATCTGAAAATTCTGAAACCAGCTTTGGTAACTGCATTCAATAATCCATAAAGCTGCAGCAAAAAAAAAAACCATAACTTACCATACTGAAACTACAAGATTTTATAATTTCCTGTGGAAGCACCATTCTAATTTTTATGAAGTTGGCGATGGCTGTGAAGCTTAAAACGTTCATAAACTTCACGAAACTCGAAGAAAAGCTGAAATTGTAAGCTGCTTCGCTCAATCCACTCGAGACTTTCACACATGGACTATGTATGCACTGGAAAGCAAAAGTTGGCGAAATTCCTTAATCTAAGGATTTGAGTCGTGGTGGACTGGACTGGCAACCCTTTCATCTCGACTTATACAAGAGCTAAGAGCAAAATTCGATTACAGCGCCGCACTTCTCTAACAACGAGTAAACGCTGGCGAATTTTGCTCCCACCAAAGTAGCCGATACGCAAAAATCGACGTTTTCATTCAACAAGTTTTTTCCCCTCCTCCTACTTCGAGTCGAGTTTTGAGTTGAATCGAGTTTCTTTCTAGCGCCAACTTAAAAGACGTCATCTCCGGCAGTCTGGCTGGCTGGCAATGGGAAAAACGCAAAGCGGAAGATGGATTTCTTGGACGGAAACGAAAAATATCTTTTGTGGCGGTGTGCTGTGGAATTCGGACACGCACCCAACGTCAAATTTCATATCAAACACGATATAAAATTTTTTTTGTAACATGCACCGTCTGCGTAATTTTTTGGCAGCTCTTGTCGAACGTTGCCCCACAAGTCAATATTTCAACTATTTATCGTGTTTCGACAGTGAGTCAGTTTAAAGTTGGGGGTCTTACATGTTCGGGGTCTCGCGATGTAAATGACAAATTTCGAAGGCGCTGCATAAATTTAGTCAAAAGTCGTGAAGAAAATTGTATTTAGGTTAATAAACCATCTCCCACCCTCCCCGATGAGCATCCTTATGTGAGTGACGTAGAGTTAGTAAAAGAGTTGAGTGTGACAATACCAATTGAAGTGGTATATACAACTTTTTATTTTAGGAAATATTACATTGATCGACATCCGGTAAAAGTGGATGTTTTAAATTCATGTTTCAACTGTGCCTACTAATAATAGCTTGTAATAACAACGAACGACTGAAAATGAAAGAAAGGGCAATGGAGTACTAAGCAAAATAAAAGAAAAAATTAAACTACCTCTTATTTTGCTATTTAAATAACTACGTTCGATATATTTCAGCCTAGTGAACTCAATCATAAACTATAATTTGTTGAAATGGAGGCTGCCCTACGTTACTGTCGTGAAGCTATATGTATTTGCAAAAGAGGTTGATTTATGTTTAGAAACCAAATGTTAAGCTGGTCCAACTAAACTAGCTAAACTGAGCATTCAAGTCCTTGTTTAAAAGAGGGGAAATTCTACCTGTTCAATGAAGTTTTGCTTATTTTGTTGCTTTACAGATATACAAATACATGTCATAACCAACTGGTACATGACAATTTGTTCTCGCTGGTGACCTCAGAGGCACTTTTCGTAGCATTACGGAAGGTACAGAAAATCAATGCAAAGTCGCTTCTTGACTGAGAGTAACGTTTGGAAGGAATTGTGGTTATTTTGTCGGATAATAGCTGTTTGGGCCGTATCATTAATTTTTTCAGCAGGGCAACTCTTAATTTGTACCCCCTCCCCCCCCCC
>JAHWFP010141296.1:12533-29745 GCA_023313725.1 Lithobius niger | reverse complement strand
TTTTAGCACGGATTACTGAAGGTAAGTATTCGCAGATAGTAAGAAAAACAGCCGAGTGATATCGTTTAAACCTACTATTTCAAACACTCAAAATCAGTGAAAGTAGAAAACCGGTGTGTTGCAGGTGGGGGGCGGGGCCCCAGCTTATTTAAAAATAATCCGCGTTGGCCTGTTGTCCCATCGAAGCTGCTAACTTTCTCTGAAACGATCACCCAAAAGAGAACTTGCTGGGAGTTGGTCGTGACAGAACACGCTACTCTACTACGCGACCGACGCGGACATTCATTCATTCATAAACGGGTGGGTGGCTGTAGTGGCTAGTAGCATCGTTTTATCATGGCACCACGAAGCGATGTGTGGAAATATTTTCAGAAAACAACTATTTCGGACGTTAAGTGTAATCTGTGTGGAATTGTGTTAAAGTATTCTGGTGGCTCAACAGGGTCAATGAAAATCACTTGAGTGCAAAACACTCAGTCCAATTTTCAGTTTCTGGCAAAAATTCAACGCCGTCTGTCGCAGCCCATTTTGCTAGACAAGTAAGCGATCCAGTGCGAACAGAAAAAATTCACAGTTTGTTAGCCGAATTAGTCGCCCAAGATATGCTGCCCTTTTACATCGTTGAAGGTCCAGGATTAAAAAAATTAATGAACTATTTAGCTCCAGCATTTGATATGCCTACACGGAAAACGATAAAGGCGCACGCATTAAAGTTTTACGACAAAGTGTGCAGTAACATAAAATCATTATTATTAGCTCGCGATTGGTTTTCGGTGACAACAGATCTATGGACGTCAGTTGCCACACAATCTTACATGACGATAACAATGCATACCTTATCACCGGACTGGAAACTTGAGTCTTACGTGCTAGAAACTAAAGAGGTGAAAGAACGTCACACGTTGCTTGAGTTAGCGTTACAACTAACTGCCACAATAAACGATTGGCAGCTGGATTTAAAAGTTATTGCAGTCGTGCACGATAATGCTACAAACATAGCCGATATTGCTAAAAACTGTGACTTGTCAGTGGAGGCGGAAGACGTTCGTTGTGCTGCACATACTTTGCAGTTATGTATTACAGCCGGATTAAATATTGTAGGAGTATCACGCTTAATTGGGGCAGCATCTCGACTTGTGAAGCATTTTCATCAGAGCCCAGTAGCTACTTACGCTCTAAAAGCAAAACAAACCACGATGGGCGTGAAAACCCACAGTTTAATCCAGCACTGCAAAACTCGTTGGAATTCAAACTATTTCCTGTTGGAACGCCTTCTAGAGCAGCGCTGGCCGATAAATGCTGTGTTGTCGGACAGATCCGTAACTAAGTTGAGTGATGCCAAAACACTCGAGTTAAAGGATGAACACTGGACCTTAGCAGAAAATATGGTTACAGTGCTAAAAGCTCTACAAATGGCTACAACAGTTATCTCGGGAGAAAGCTACGTGAGTGCAGCGGTTGTGCTGCCAATCATGAATGGCTTACGGGTCAACCATTTAAATGTAGTAGATACTGACATAAATGCTGTTAAAGACTTTAAAAATGAAGTCAGTAAAGAAATAAAACGAAGATTTGGCTTCTCTGCCCCAGTGCCAGATAGTGCCTTCATAATTGCAAGCGCAATTGACCCCAGATATGAAGAACTGAATTTTCTGCAAACAGCTGATCGCCAGCGCGTACACGAGGCAGTGAAAGACAAGCTGGCCAACATCTGCCCTCCCCCGAAGCGGCCGCGTCATGGAGAAGTGGACTCGTCTGTACCAAGCGCAAGCGGTAACAAAGAGGCATGTGTTGCCGGAGAAGATGCCGAAATTGATGCTATGTCATTCATTGTTTTGGGACCAACTGCTGCTAAAGAGACCAACCAAGGAAATCCTAACGAAACACACATCGAAGAATTTGAGCGTTTCTTGAACGAAACTCCTTTGGCCGTTAATAAAAATTCTTTTACTTGGTGGCACGAGCATGGTGACAAATTCCCGAAAATAAAACAACTAGCCAGGAAATACTACACTGTGCCAGCAACATCGGTGCCTTCAGAACGAGTGTTTTCCACTGCTGGCAACATAATTACACGTAAACGAAATGCGTTGCTCCCCGAAAATGCAAACATGCTTATTTTTTTTGGCTCATAATTTGAAATGAGCGAACATTAACGAAAACGTTGTGTTAAATATTTTGTTGTTGTTTTTGGCTTAAGTTGTCGTAAATAGGCCTTAGCTATCTTGTAGAAACTAGAAACAAAAGCAATTTTAAAGCTAAATAAAGTAAATACTTAACCCCAAAATGAAACATGTAGTCACTAATTGTGCTTGTCTTCCTAAGGCATAAGTCATATTTTTTCAGCTTGTTTATTATTAATTAGGGCTGGGATCGGTTACACGGTTAACCGGAAACCGTTCCATGTTCGGTTACACGGTTTATAAAACCCATATCCGAAAAACCTTTGCTGCGTGCACCATTCAAAATTCGCGGTGAACGAGCTAAGTGCCATCATTTAGGCCTACTAATCCAAACACTCAAAATCAGTGAAAGTAGAAAACCGGAGTGGGTAGGGGGCAGCTTATTTACAAATAATCCGCATGGGCTTGTTGTCCCATCGAAGCTGCTTACTTTTTTCGAAACAAACTGCTGATCGCCATCGCGTACACGAGGCAGTTAAATACAAGCTGGCCAGCATCTGCCCACCCCGCGTCATGGAGAAGTGGACTCGTCTATACCAAGCGCGAACGGCAGGAAAGCGGCGTCATAACACGTAAACGAAATGCGTTGCTACCCGAAAACGCAAACATGCTAATTTTTCTGGCTCTTAATTTGAAATGAATGGAACATTAACGAAAACGTTGTTAAATTTTGTTGTTTTGTTTTTGGCTTACGTTGTCGTAAATAGGCCTAAGCCATCTTGTAGAAATTGTAAAGCTACATAAAGTCAAAATTCTTGATAAAAGAAGTAGGCCCTACTTAACTTTATCAACGTCAACTTTCTTCTAGTTTAAATCCCAAAATGCAACATGTAGTCAATAATTGTGCTTGTCTTACCAAGGCCTAAATCATATTTTTTTTTTAATCTTTGTTTTTTAATAATGTATTACACAGGGGCGATATTTTTTTGGCTGTATTTTTTGCTGAAAACGGAAAAACGGTTTTCGTGTAACCGACCGGAAAAAAAAACGGTTAAACGGATAACTAAAAAACCGGAAAGTACCAGCCCTAATCGTGTTAGGTTTCCAGATGCTCTGGCAAACTCGCTGCACATGGACTAGCTGTTCCTGTAAACTTGGATGCTCCTCCTATGCCCATAGATGTGCACTGGAGAGAGTGCATGACAAGGCCATGAAGCTAATTACTTCTATTTCTCGTGAGTACCTGCCTTACGCTGATAAACAGTTTGTTTCGAAATCTCGAATCATCCCTGGTTGGAATGATGAAGTTCGGCCTTTCTACCAGGCTTCTATGGAAGCCTTTAATGCTTGGAAGGTTGCAGGAAAGCCTACTACTGGACCGGAGGAGGAAACAATGCGACAGACACGGTATCCGTTTAGGAAGGCGCTGCAGAGCTAGGGAGACTAGCATTAAGACTGAAAAAAATGAGCCACAGTTGTAAATCATCAAAAGCTTTCTGGAAACTTGCCAATAGAGAGAGGCGTTCCAGGGTTGCATGTGTGAATGAGATTGACAAAGTTAGAGGTGCAGACAGTATTGCTGGTCAATGGAAGATTCAATATGAGGAACTTTTTTCTGGTGGTCATGATACAAATTCTGTCAATTGGGGCGACATGCTTGGGGAAAATTGAAGTGGGGATGACCAATTTGTTGAGTTTTCCACATGTGATGTTAAAAATGCTATCGACTCCCTAGCTGTTGGGAAGGCAGCAAGCAGGTACTGATGGTATTAATGCTGAGCTGTTCAGAATGTTTTGCCCACGTGCTGTGCAATGGTTTACTTCTTTTGTTAATGAATGTATTAAGCATACCTTTCTGCCGGACCAGCTTATTAATACAGTAATTAGCCCTGTGGTCAAGAATAAGGCGGTAATTTGGGTTTTTCTGATAATTACAGAGGGATTGCAGTGACGATATCCTTCTCAAAAATTATTGAGTTGTTACTGATCAAAAGACTTAAGCCTTTTCTAGCGACTGAAGCGGCTCAGTTTGGGTTCAAGCAAGCTCACTCCACTACTGACCCGCAACCTTTATTTACAAAAAGTCTGTTTGGTACTACCTAGACAGAGAGGAGGCAAAGTGTATTCTGCCTCGCTGGATCTGTCTAAAGCCTTTGATCGGGTCGACTTTGATAAACTCTTTGCTAAGCTTGCTGGTAGAGGGCCACCAGCCCACATGGTAAATTTTTTATTGCCTTTTGGTATTTGAATCAATCCACTGTGGGACGGCCACTTGTCTGAGCCATTTACTGTTTGTAGGGGTGTGAGACCAGGGGGGGGGGGGCTCCTTTCGCCTGCTGTTTACATTGTACATTGATGATCTTTTGTGTGATTTGAGCTTGGCTTTGCTTGTTTGCTTGATTGGAGGATTGAACGTTAACTGCATTGCCTATGCAGATGACCTTATTATCTTTGCTCCCCCTCGAGCTGGACTACAATCACTCCATGACATTTGCACTGAGTGGGCTGCCAGCAATTCTATGCTTTTTAATGTTAGAAAGTGTTTCTTTATTGCTCATGGATGTGCTAGAGGTGACATTGTTGCACCCGTCTCCATTAGTGGAACTGAACTGTCACGAGCGTTTGATTTTAAATATCTTGGACATTTAGCGCTGCCAGCGTAGTTTAAGATCCTTTAACAGTTTGTACAGTATTTTCCGAGACTTTATGTCCAACTTGATTAACACACATATTCACCAAGTTAAGATATTAGATCTTTTAAAACTCGATTTCACAATATCTTGCGAGTTTTTGACAGCTTTAGCAAGTTTGGTGGTATAACTGCTTCACATCTGTCTTCTTCGGACACGAAGTTTCAGTCCGTTCTCTGTCTCCAACTACGTCTTCATTTTGTGTTTTGAAAAACGGCACCTTCCGTAGCCTCTCGTATTTACGATGTTGCTCGTTCCAATGCGTTTATAAGTGAGCGCTAACCTCTCTGCTTATTAAATGGCTAGTGGTGGGATTTGATGGCCCTTGTAAATTCATTAACTTCTTGTGCTTTCTGGTGTGCTCAACAATAGCGAGGGACCCTAGTCCTCATCGATGGGCGTCACTTCTGTTAGAAATTAGAAGCGTCTCGGTATTTTTCCAGTCAATCGGATGCTTCGTCTCCATGCAGTGGGTGGCTATGCTGCTGGTTTCAACTTTGTTTCGTACGTCCGCATGGTGTTGTTTTACTCTTGTATAGATCCCTTTTCTGGTCTCTCCTATATATGTTGCTTCACACCCACCAAATGGGATCCTATTGTAATTTTTCACCGTAAAGAACTCCATCATTTGTTTACAGTTTGTACAGCAAGTTTAAGAATGTTGATGTGCATGTGTTTGCAAACTGTTATGTTGTGCTCTGTATGGTGATCCGTTGAGGTATACCAAGAAAGCTCTTGGCACTCGTAAGACGTTTTATCATAACAGTGTCAAGCGATTTCTTTTGGAGTCCCTCGTTTTTCGCTTAGCTATGCCAGTTGTATTGCAGCAGGAGTGTCACCTTTTGAGGTCGTGTTGGGTGGGCACTTCATGCAGTGGTATCGAAATCGCTTACGCATGATAACAGACTTGTTGCCGTAGTTATGACATCTTCGGTGGGAAGGGTTGGTCGGCTGCAAGATCAATATCTTACTACTTTAGATGAGCTCATGCTCAACACTGCAGACTTGGGTGTCTTCTCCAGGACAGATCTCAAACGCTACTTGGATTGGTTCACTACGAACTATTACAGTTTACTGTGATATTCTCCAGTCAAACGTCTTGTTCTGTGTTTTTTATATTTTTTTTTGTGTTGTCGTATATCCTCACTGGATGAAATAAAGTTTATTATTATTTAATATTTTTTAAATGTTTTTATGTAGATTACAATTGCTCCTATTTTAGTCTTATAATTGGTTGTACATATCTTATTTCTCTTTTATCAAATGTATGAGTATTATCCTTTTAATGCTGGACAGGTGTTGGCAGATCCTAACTGTCCCTTCCTGTTTCCATTTTCCTCTTTACGGAAATAAGGCCACGAAAAAAAAATTGTTTGGTTTACGGGCAAGGTAGAAATTGAAGCACCAGGCAACCAGGCATTTTATTTTATTTAACTGCCACATTTCTTTGTCATGTACCTAGCTCAAAGCTAAAAGAGTATGCAGAGAGTCTAAAAAAGTTTAATATTCTGCTAATATGGTATTTATGTTGTTTAGTATTAAAAATATTTTAGTTTTTGCCAAATAACTTCTTAGCGGTTTGAGTTAGAGGCTTGAAATTAACACCATTGGAAAGCTCGTTTCGAGCCGGTTAAAATGGTGTACTGGAACGTCAAAAACGGTCAAAATTTGGCAAAAATATGAATTTTTGCAGGTGGACCAAGATTGAGATAAAAAAATTTGACCCGCGATAATTTAAGGCACCCGCACGCGCCTGTAAACCAAACAATTAACTTTGCCTGGCCTAAATATCTTTACTCTAACTCCCGACAGAAAACCTGTTAAGCAGCGGCGGTGTGCATACTATGCTACTAGAGTTAATCGATGCTACCAAAGCAGACAGGATCTCATTGATTCATTTGTAAAATGCCCCAGAAAACAGGTGGAATAGCTGTTAGTTGTTTGCATCCCCAATGCCAGTCAATTTTTTGTCCGCCTCGTTTGTTAACGTATTACGTATAGTCTAATTTTAGTGGCTATTTTTGGCTGAAAACTGAAAAACAAGTTTACGTTAGCAGACCGGAAAAAAAAAACTGGCTAAATGGAAATCTAAAAAACCAGAAACTATCAGCCCTATTCTAAATTAAATTTGAAGTACCTATTCAAATTTAGAGTAGAGGCAACTGTCTGTACACAATCTGTTATTTCAGTACTGGATAAAGATGAAAGACTTTTCATTATTGGTTGGGGAACAAGGTCAAGGCCATAGGGCTATTAGTCCCAATTTTGAACATAAATCATTCTTACCCGTTCTTCATGGCGTTGAGCCTTCTCCTGTGGGGTTTCTTTCTTCACTTTCTGTTTCTGCAACGAAAAATATAAACTGTTATCATTTTGTCATTGGACTTTGGACTTGCTTATCACAACCCTTTCTTTCGAAAAATACAAAACACAGTAACGCTCAATCTCACAACATAGAAATCAGATTGAGCGTTACTGAGTTTTGCATTTTTCGAATTCCCCGAAATCTCACAGTATCATATGCTTGAGTATTTTTAAAGACCCTTTTTTGCCGTGAGAATGTGTCATGCGGTTAATTTCTGTGCTAAAAGGTAGTTCGTCATCGCCCAAACTGCAGTCCTAGGCTACAGAATATTTCGGTTTGGCATGCACCAATTGAATGCATGGAGCATACTCAAACAATGAAGAAGATACCTAAGAACGGCTTTGAAATGTAATGACGAGGTTCATGTGAACTCCCATTACTACTGTGTAAACAAGACGATGTCCTCTGGCGCTTTAACCAAACAACTGCAAATTACTGTTCGATACCGATACTGATATCGGGACAGATACTATGGTATCGGATCAGACAGTTCATATTTCTGCCGATACCTTGGACAGATACCTCGCACAAAACATTTGATTTCAAACTAGCACCAATTTGAGAGCAAGTGCCCTCAAAATTTCAATCTAGCGTGCCACAATTTGCCACTAGGTTATACTGCATGGTATGTATGATAGCATATCCAAATTTAATCCTGATTGCTACTTTTTTTAGTTGTCAATACTAAATCATTTAACAGACTCGAGCTTGGTGTTGCAGTCCCCATGGTATCGGAATCAAAAAGTGGATAACGGACAGCCTTACAAATAACTAACACGAATTTAAATAAATATAATAAATACTTATGCTAAAAAAATGATGAGCCCACGAGGGTGTGGCGGGTAGGCTACAGCAACAGTTGCGGAACAGGGGACACAATTCATGGTAAGCATAGAAGCATAATAATTGATGCTCCGATTTTCAGATAAATAATAAAAATGCGATGCGACATTGGTTCCAACAATGTAAATCTACCAAATATTTCTAATCATTCAGGCATGCAATATAACAGTCAACTTTCATTTTGGGGGGGGGGGGGGGGCTGTAACAACCACCATCCCCCCCTCACACTCAAGAAAACTTATCAGTCGGAAAAATTGCCCTTACTCAAAAGTACTTAAATTTACACAACAAATTTTTTTTTTTAAATTTACAAAATTTATAATATTTTGACACAGCTTGGGATAAAAAAAAATTAGCTCCTAAACCTATTGATCCCAGTCTATACACAAGGCAATTCTCCCCCCCCCCCCCCCCCCCCCGTTGTGAAAAATATAATTTTTGGCAGAGTTGAGGGGAGAGGAAGAAATCTCTCGTTTGGTAACCTAGCTTTCTTTGTGGGGGAGAGGGGGGGTGTAGGATGAACAACCCTGCATACTGCATTCTTTAAACATAATGCATGTTATTTTTTTAACTAAAGAGAAGTGCACGATTTCAGACTGAGCTACAGTAATGAGTCACCAGCCAATTTGTAATTTTCGTCTACAGCAAAATTACCTTAACAGACAAAACACTTTTTTTTTTCCCATCAAAAGTAAAATCATGGAATGAATTTGGAATTCTGCCTTTATTTAACGTGCAGCGGTGCCTTTCAAAGCCGTCATCGAACCAGGAAAATGTTGGGGCTCCATGCGCCCGTACTACAGCTACAGACTCACACTTTCGTCGAATTGATACTACACAACTGTTACACCAATACCTGACTAGCAGGGGCTGCTGTTTGTTCGACATGACTACCCTAATTGTCAATATGCGCAGATTACTGACATTTACTGGCGAGTGGCGAAGCGCATAGTAGCTGCCATTTTTTTCCGTTGTTTCACGGCCGCCCTAGACGAACGACAGAACTCCGTTTTCCGTGAGATGATGTCAAAACGTGAAGCTAGGCATAACCTGGTCCAATACCGGTTCAACTTCTTTTCCAGACGGATAGATAATTGGCAAAAATTCTCGGTCAAGGACCTAGAAACCTTCATATGCAAACAATTTAATCATAAACTGTGTAACCGGCTTACATGGACGGCAACACGCAACCAACGGAGTCAGCGATCGTTGGTGCACCTTGCCGTTAACAGAGCTGTTGTGCGCATGCTTCCAACCACCGCATACACGCGGGAGTTGGCACAGCGCCCAACAGTCGGGTGCGAGGGTGTCCTATTGTTCGACCCAGTTAGAACCGCCTCGCACTGGTTTTGCCGTAATCCACTGGTTTCGAGGATAGAGCTCGAGCTGCTATATAATAAACGAGAGCTTGGCCGCTCACCAGTTGGTGTGGGAGCTCTGACTGAAAGGTTGGATCTCCAGGAGCCTACGTAGGTGTAGGCAGAAGGCCAAATTCTGCTATCAGCCTAATATGTAATGCTATTGTGTACAGTCCCCTAGCTGTGCAGTAAGAAGTGAGTTAGGATTGAGCATTGTGCCTTGAGAATAATCGTCCACTTCCATAGCAACCCTTACAACTGTTCAATACTAAAGTCTACAATTTGCTGGGAAGTGTTCTCATCAAAACTCATGGTTAATCGACTGATATTCTAGCACTTCCAGCCTGACCAGTTTGAATAAACAACTTGAATGTACACTGCATCGCAGTCCCTGCAAGGAATCTTATAATCCGCCTCCCTTGTATTTTTGACAGATCCCTAGGAGTGCCTCTAATGAACATCCAGGGTCCTGCGTACTCTAGAGTTGCTCAACTGGTAGGCAGAGACCTCAGTGAACAGTTTGATCGTCAATGGCAACTTGGTGGTGGGAATCGCGTGCAGGCTGATCAATACAGGAGGCTACGAGGGCGGCCAATTAAAGTGGTCAGAACAAGTTCGAATGCACAAGTGGTCAGAAAGAAAGATGTAGTTCAAAGTCCGAATATCCTCGAGGCCTGAGGGATGTCGAAAATTTGCAGGACGAAGTAGGTGTCCTTGAAGTGAATTTAAGCGAACTTTTGGTGCTCTTTATATGACGATTCGATGTGTTCACTGTATTGACCATAGCGATATATTTGAAAGTTGTGGGACACCGCATACACAAAAATAACTTATTTTAGTAGTAGTAGGCTAGGCTACAATTGCATATTCAAATGATTCAACAGTAGGCCTAATTATGAGAGCTAAGTAGGCTATTGTTTTGTTCTCAAACTTCAACAGTAGTATTATAAGAACTTAGTACAAGTAGCGTATTGTTTTATCTAGGCCAACTCATAACATTTTCAACAGTAATTATAGCAACTTAGTAGGTTGTTGTTTCATACTCAAGATACATTCAACAGTAATTACAAGAACTTAGTAGTAGTCGGCTATTGTATAGCTGCTACAATAACTAATTAGCCTACATGACAACTTACTAGGCTATAGTTTCATGTTCAATGAAGCTTCAACAGTAATTATGGGACCGTGGTTGGCTTTCATACTCAAAATAACTTCAACTTTTCACAAATAATTGGGTCTTGTCATTTGCTAACTGCTATTAGTAAAAGACATTCGTCTTGTTTTTTATAATGTTTGTGATTCATAGATTTAAATAAAAAGTTAAAAACACTAAATTGGCAGCTTTGCACGATTTCGAAGTTTGCATTGAACCAGTCTAAACTATAAAAATACCCTTTCCACATGTGTAGTGGAGGCATTGCAGTGTGTAACTGTTCTGCTACATTGATCACCTCCTGGTCCACACTGTTACTACTGCGAAGTCCACCATTCCAGCGGCTACACCAAACTGACAACGTTTTGGCTGAACATATATTGAGAGAATGGTTTGGCTTTATCTTTATATTTAAAGAGCACTGGACCTACATTAGATGATTTTCATAGCCCAATTAATCGATTCTAGAGTCGTACCCCTCTTCCGTAAGTCTTTACCCATAACAGATGAAGTCATAACCGTGGCCAAATAGTGAGCTAGTGTTAGAGCTTGCTGGAAACGTGTTTGCTTATTATCTACCTTTTTTGCATTATTTCTTATAGTTCTTCATTAATTTCAATTTTAAAATGATTTAAATCAATGATTTTTATTAATGATTTAATCAATGACTTAATCATTGTTTAAATCATTTTGATTAAATCATTGTCAACCCTGCCGCATTGCACTTTAAATATTCCCGTACGTGCCAGCGACCACTAATCTCTACGTTATGCATTACAGGGTAATGTTGCACGGTATTAAGTTTTTGCAGAACGGCACGGTTCTGAAAACGGCGGTCTACGGTAATATCACGGTGATTTTGGAAATAATTTTGCGCTATTTTCCACTTGAGCACAAAAGAATTCAAATGTGGCTCTTTGCATTAAATTTTTTTTACTAATAGCGGGACTTCGCATTCTTCTTGATTGGACGCTATGACATCGACAACACAAACATGCTCGGACACGCTTGGTACTGAAGAGCTGCTCCCTCTCCCACCCCTCCCACAGCCCCTTCCGCAATGTGGGCACGTCCTCTGCCTTCAGTGGGATCGGATTTCACTCGCTCGTGCAAATTTCACACCTTCGTATCAGCGCTTATTTTTGCGAATTTAATTAAAATAATTTTTGCCATCCAAAAACAAAAAAAGGGGTAAAGCTGGTTCGTGAATGGTCGTCAGCATCATAATCACGGTAATACCGTAATTTTATTTTACCGTGAGTACCGATTTACCGTGCAACACTATTACAGGGCTGCTGGGCGGCGGCCATCAACTTCCACTTCGTATCAAGTTTAGCAATCAGAGGTGAAGGGACAAGGTTCTCAATCTGGTCATGGGAAGGGCCAGTAAGGTTCACGAGTGGCACCCGTCAATGAAAAATGTCAATTGTGAGGGACTCAAGTGCCCAGAAGTGTGCTCATTGTCTGGTGTTGGAATGGAGGAGCACTGAAAGTTGGTCCCATGCAATACTGTATTGTGGTTGGTCTTGCGATGGTGTTGAGCAATTCCATTCAATTTTTCCCCTCTTCAGGTTTCACCTATGTGTTCCTTAAAGGCCGGTTGCCACCAAATTAGCATTGCAGCATCTAGGTCTACCGAGTTCTCTCAGGAAGCAAAGGAATGCACATAGCAAAACTTTTGAACGCTACAAACAAGCCACGGGACTCCTTAATTATTAATTAAAAATTTGGTACGCCCTCGTGCACCTGGAAAAAGATGAACGATATTAGTGTCACTACATGGCACCAGGGGAATTTCTTTATATGTTTCAGTGGTGCCATCTAGTGACATCAGTATCGTTAATCTTTATACTGTATCTTGTTTCCAGGTGCACGAGGGTGTACCAAATTTTTACTAAATAATTAAGGTGTCATTTGGCTTGTTTGTAGCGTTTAAAAGTTTTGCTATGTGCGTTCCTTTGGGTCCTGCGAGAGTTAGATAGGCCTACATGCTACAATGCTAATTTGGTGGCAACCGCCCTTTAAGCCACACTTACAGAGACGAGACCGCGTCGTTTTTCCAACGCAAGACGCATTACAGTCCACACATGGCACCTGATAAACCACTTTATGGGTTTTTCAACCATCAGATGGTGATAAGTTCACATAGAATCACTGAGGGAGATGGGGTTGAAATTAAAAGATTTTCCTTTCGACGGCCGCCACTCATGAACCATACTGGCCCTTCCCACGACCAGATTGAGGACCTTGTCCTTCGTCCCCGATTGCCAAACTTGACACGATGTGAAGTCGATGGCCATCACCCAGCAGCCGTCTAATGAATAATGTAGTGGTTGGTGGCACATGCAGGAATATTTAAAGTGTAACAAGGAGTAAGTGTTTACCGAACGAATGTTCTCTGCCTCGAAGTTAACCTCTGAAGAGGAACAATGTATTCTCAGTCAACAATTTATGTAGACTGCCGATGCAACATAGGCCTACCAGAAAGTGGTAAAGTTTTTGCCGGAAACTGGTAAACGTCGTCGCCGTTTACCAGCTTTTGCATGCTCAATAAGACTATATAAAGTCTGATAAAACCCGAAAAAATTCAATACCCCCACACCCAAAAAAAATTCGGTTGGTTTTTTCAACCCCTAAAAATCGGCCAAAAACATTATCGAAAAATTCAAACAAATTTAGATATAAAGTAAACTACCCAAAGACGACACCATTCTTAATAAAGTATAACACATTGCGTGTGTACACAAAAATTTATGGTCAAATTTTTCTGAGCAAGTCCTGTATTTATTTTATTTGGTAGACCCTATTGTGCATTATTCGACACTAACCTTTGAAGTTGATGGCGTTGACAGCAATTCTGCAGAACGCTTGGTTGATTCCAGCATTTTGGATGAATTATTGGTTGGCATAATAATGGAAGCAGAAGAACAGCGTGATGCTTCTGCCTTTGTCTGGGTGCCTACCACTTTGGGAACATTTTCTTCAGCACCAGTATTTTCATTCTTACTCCCACTAGCATTTACACACTTTTCAGCCATCTGTTCGTCCTTATCATCACTCTGTTCATCACTTTCTGTTGCAGTTGCAAAGGGAACATCAGAGTCGCCATCAGACAACGCAATTACTTCTAAATCATTCAGACTTTCTTGGTTAGTTTTCAAAAGTTTTGATAAGGCGGCATTGTTTTCCAGTTTTGCTGCTTCACTATTATCAGTTGTCACACATGCGGATGATGGTGCTGAAGTATTCAAACGCAAGTTATCTTTGTCAAGCTCAGAAGGGTCAGGTATTACCCCCTCACCTAGCACAACGCCTTCTATTACCAAATCTATAGTAGAATCTACAACCGAAGTTGATACATCATTCTGTTGGGTTCTTCGTTTCAAAAAACGTTTCATGAAAGCTTTAGATTTTTCACTGGGCGTAACTACAGCATCTGCCGCTTTGTGAGTTGCTTCCAGGTCAGCAGTGCTACTGCTGACTTCGTCTTCTGATGCATCTTGAGTCAGCGGTTTAAGTTTGGTATTTTTGTCTACTCTTTTATCGTTACTGCAAACTAGCTTGGGAGGAGATGTCACACTGTCAACATCCCCTGAAAGCTTGCGTTTTTTGGGAGCAAAGAGTTCTGTCACAGTTGGCTGTCGAGGTACCTTCTGATTTAAAACGGCAAATGGCAATCGTGCTGGGAAAAAAAAAAAGAAATAGTTAGGCTAGTACAGGTTTTTATGCAGGGATAAACTTGTAGTAGAAACAATGGCTACTAGGGAATAGTTGGAAGCTACAGCCAAATTCAACAAATTTTTCAAGTTAAATCAGTTTTCAATACTAATTAATTTGAAGGTTCAATAATTTAACACTTCATTGTAAATGAAGCACAGAAGCAGCATTAAAAATATCGAGCGTTCGTCTACTTTGGTTTTTCATAGTAGCCTACTTACAATCAGCAGAAACGCAAACAAAAACTCAGTGTAAAATTCGGGCGGGAATTTTGCACATTTGGCGAATTTTTGGTGAAAACTGTCACTTCCCAGGCCTCTTTCAACACTACACGAGTTTAAAGAATTAAAAATGGATTAATTTTGTAAACTCGTGCAGTGTTGAGGCCTGAGGAAGGTGACAGTTACCACCGTAAATTTGCTAAATGTTTTGGTTTGCGTTTCTGCTGATTGTAAGTACAGAAGCAGCAGCTTCAAAAATTTCAAAAGCAGTCGGTTTCAGGCTAGGTGGGTGGCAGTTCAAACTTCACTATCTTCAGATCTAGGGTAGATTTATTTATTTTTTTTTTAAATGTGAATTTAATCAAATAAACCTATTTTGCCAAGCAACTAAAGACAGATTTAGTTAAAATTACACTAAATTCAATTCCTGCACTGGGTCACTATCAGAGCTAAAATATGCCAGACTGCAATGCAAAGCTTGATAGCCTTTATAAATTAATACGCTTAAGTTTTGTGATATTACGAGCTGCCTGAAAAAGTTCTGAAACATGAAAATTCTTCTTTGACAAAAAAAAAAAGAAGATAATACAATAATAGGGCGTGAAATCAGCACTCGCCCACCGGACAATGCCAGTCCGGCAGTTTTGAAAATTTCCCAGCCTTCTGGCCGGAAAACAATTCCAAAACAAAACAGCTAGTAATCTATACAGTCCTTTTAATCCTCAGTTTTAAAGGACTGTATCATTATTTGTAGTAATTATTATTGAAAAGCTGCACAAAGACAAGAGGTAGCGATGACCAGCTGGCATTGCAATCGTGCACTTATCCACTTCCGTAACTAGTAGTGACGTCATTGTTTGTAGGGCATCACAGCATCATTAGCCTTGGATTGTTTTTAAGTGACTGCTGGCTGTGTTTGCTGCATTTCAAGCTAGCTATAGCAACACCGACGAAAAAGCCAACGAGGCTCAATTTTTTTTTCTTTTGTGATAGTGCTTCTGGTTCTGACAGATTTGTTTGTTAGTTTTTAAGGTAGCTTAAACTAGTCATTTCGTTACATAAAAGTAAGAATTGTTGGCACTGAAATTAGGGAAAGTTAACAGGTTGGTCCCAACGGGCTCTACGTAAATAATTTTAAGCTATCAGGCAAGGTCCAGGGGTGGGCAGTGGGTTAATCGCCATCCCCCCCCCCCCCCCCCAACAAAAACAAAAATATTTGACTTGCCAAATCAGCTGCTGCGAAATTACATCACTGTGACTACTTTCAAAAATCGTAACTCCCTCTCTGGTCCTTTAATTTTCTTTTTTTCTTTCTTATTTACCCCACATGGACCGCTGTAGAGATGCATTTTTCATGAGTGTAGTGCAGGAAAGCCAGCCAAAGACAGCTATTCGGTGAACAATTATTCATTTATTTAGTCATTCCACATTCAGACCACCAATTGATGCACAGCTCAAATGCAATCGAAGTTGTAAAGGCCAGGCATACGCTTTTTTTTTTGTAGTGGAACTAAAGACAAAATGGTTCATTTCTGGCTTTTAAAAAAAGGAATGGAAGACAGGCTTTGCAGTAACGCCCTCTCCACTATTCAAAACACCTGGGATTGAACTGAAACTGCTAGATAGTACACTAAGCTGTTTTGTGCCCCCCCCCCCCCCAATAAAATTTCACCCTGGATTCGCTCTGTAAACCATTGTGTACGTTTATTGCAGATCAGAATTAAAATATAAAAGAAAAAAATCAATTAAATTTTGTGCCGGTAAATTTGCTGGAGACCCGGCATTTTTAAGCAGGTGCCAGACCAGTGTCCGGAACGGTATTTTCCTAAATTTGCGCACTGCAATAAAAATGAGTTTAATACGTTTATTTTTACTTATCACACATCTAAAAAAAAAAATAAAGTTTGCGAGCGCATTTTGACCAGCGATATTTACTAAGGCTGGACCAAACGCCCAATTTTTTCAGATGAAGTAAACCCAGGGATCGAGAATTTTCCAAATGCTGTGGTAACCGAACCAAAGCTGCCCCAAACAAAAACATTTCCCCAAAATAGCCTACTTAGAAGATATTCAATAAAGTGTTTGTTTCTTTACCCATTTTATTTATTTGGCAGTAGGCTATTTTTCTAGACCCATGAAGTAGCCTAAGTTGGAGACAAAAAATACTAAAAGACTTATTTTTTTCCACATAGTTTTTAATAAGGCTGTACCGAACGAGAATTTTTCAGCCGAACCGAACCAAACCGAACAAACCTTAAATAAGCCGAACACCGAACACTTCCGAACCGAACAAAAATCTACCAAATCAATCTATCTTAAACTAAAATGTAAAAGAGCTCAGTTCACAAAGATTCATCAAAGCACAAGTTTCGTAACAAATGTAGGTATTTTCCCATGGACTTGTAAATCCATAGATGTTGAAACTCTGTTTAAACATAAAAAAATCTCCACTACTTTTACATTTTCCCTTATAACTCCTGAACTGTTAGAGCTAGGAACTTGTGGTTTGGACCAACAGAAAGGTGGCGAAAAAACTTCAAAATGGTGTATTCAAACATCAAATTCCAATTAGGAGTGAAAATACGTTCGGTTTGGTATTTTGCGTTTTAAAGACCGAACACCGAACCGAACCGAACACCTTCTGTTTGGCCATGTTCGGTTCGGTACAGCCTTAGTTTTTAATGAAACCAAGTTTTGCCCCAAAATTTTTAAAAATCCGGCCTGCCACAGGTTATTCTGTTA
>JAHWFP010141296.1:0-12523 GCA_023313725.1 Lithobius niger | reverse complement strand
GTGTACCAAGTTCCATGTAGTGACTGATGTTGTCTGTATTGGAGAGACTAGGAAAGGTATTAGAACCAGAGTCGAGCAGCATTCAAAGGAGAACAAAAATCAAGTCGAAATGAACGGCACTGCAATGCACCACATGAAAACACGGCATAAGAACCCTCCTGGTGTCGAATTCCAACAGAGATGTAGTCTGAGAGGACTCGATTCCCTGGCTATTCACACCACGTCCGAGAGAAGGCCTTGCTGATGAATATACCGGGACCATCCATCCTGCAATACAATTCCTACTGAATGGTGAATTGTGTGAGAGCCTGAGACGAAAGTGTCAAGAAATTACAGGAGGTAACGTAAAACCGCCGAACTTGAATAGAGGTGGGCAACGTGAAACTGCCAAATTTGAATCGCACGCAAGTGGTGAGGACGAGGCAGCACGTGAAGGAAAGCCTGATGAAGACAAGTCGACTGTGTTATATCCACCATTGTTAGGACTGTCAAAAATTCGTGAAGACTGTTTTTTTTAATGGAACTTTGTTAACTGTGCGCGTTGTGCAAGTTTTTTATTAATTTTCAACATTAAGATGCACTAAAAATAAAGTCAAAGTCACATGCGTTCTATAACAAGATGCTACTCATAGGAGAAACTTGCTTCATGTTTTTAGGAATTTGCTAGAATAAAACCAACTTTTTGGAAACTTTGCCAGTTTTACTGGATATCCACCATTCAATTTCCTTCTACATATATTTTTAATTAAATAAATACACAAAAAATTTAAATCAAGAAAATGAGGTATTTTATATAAACCGCTAAATAAAATAAGGAATTGGACAGTTTGGTACAAGAAGGGGCGGGGTTTGGGTCAGGGATGGAGAATCGTTGAGGGTCCCCTATTCTTAGTAAGTTCGGGGCCGCGAATCACTTTAATCTGGCCCTGCAAAGAGCGCAAGTTTCGATAATTTATGAGGGTCATCAAGTCTTTGCCTCAAAAAAGGTAGGCCTATGGGGAAAGAGTTGTTCAGCGGACCATTTTTAGGTAATTCTAGCACAAAATGAAGCAGTTCAGTTAGGAATCAACTTTCTGCTCCTAAGCTGCTAACTTTTCAATTAATTATTTTGGTGCCCCAGGGCTGCCGCAATTGCCAGGGGAGCAGTCCTCCCAGCCGGTAGTAGTTGCGGACCAGAGGCCTGGCGGGAGTAACAGCACTAAGTTTTGTTTTTGCACCAATGACGTAGCTTTTGTATTCGATTGCCGAGGTGGGGTGAGGAGTAGCCACTGCACAAGGGCGACGGTCAACAAAGCAAGGGGGGGGGGGGGTAGACCCCCAACATACGAGTGTTGTTCATGGTCAACAAAGAAAGCCCAAGGGCCACACTCGCATTGAGTGCTACAGATTGTATCCGATTTTTGGTTTCTTGCACGCACTTCGCATTATGCAAATTGCCAACCATTTTGAAACGCGTGTTTCTACGTCATGTAAACAAAAACTTACCTTTAAGTTAATAACTGAAATCATAATCTTACCTTGTTTAAGTCGCTTACTATCTGCTGATTTTGTCTTGGATGTACCGGGAATTGAAACTGTGAGCAGAAGGAAAGAGGAAAAAAAAGCAATTGAAACGAGTAACTAAAACGGCCCCTTCGGACAAAAAGGCATGTTTTGTCATTTCTAGATTTTGTGGACGATTTACTTCGCCCACTCAGTTCATTCTACAATTCTTTGCAAATATATGTTCTTACCAACTTTGCTTAAGGTGTTCTCACTCTCACTCAGACATATTACGTCCGCCATCGTCCGTATATTTCTTTATAATACAAAAATAAAATGTTGATTTAACTTTAGACACAGAGACCCATGTCTTGTCCCGAATTTGGCGCGACAGATCAGCAGGAGAATTCGCGCGCTTGCACAGTTGGGTTTGAACCAATCAACACACAGTATAAATTGCGTTCTCTTCTGGTGTACTTAAACCAGTTACAACATTTTAAAAGAATTTCATTTTTCTCAGAGCAGCGCTTATTTACCCGAATAGAAAATTTAAGTAAATCAATGAAGTATAAAATATTTGTTTTAATGAAAGGATTGAAGCCTAGTTTACATACGGCTGCGTAGTTGAGGTTTTCGAACACAAACGATTATGATGACACGTACCGCGCAACTCGTTGTAAATATTAAGCGATATCTACAAACACACAATTACGTTGTATCATCTAATATGAGGGCAATAATTATGTTTTTTTGGGTAATATAATTAAATTTTCTTAATTATTTTACTTTTTATCTCTTTTTATAAACTAAATTATCTTTAATATCTAGTTTTTATTCTTATATTTGATTTGAGTGGTGGTAACTAATATTTTCCCGTGCAATGGCCGCCAATTTCCAACGTGTATGGGAATGAGTCCTCTACGAGCAGCCGGTTTGCTTATTTACCGAAAATGTCAGGGCGAAATCCAATATTTATTCATGCAAACATCGTACGGAAAGCATCACTGGACTCCACCTAAAGGTCATGATCGTCTAAATAATTTTTTAAGTGTTATTCATTGATTTTGTAATTAAAGTCTTGTTTACGTTTTGCGCAGGTCACGTGGATCCTGGTGAAAACGACGAAGAGACCGCTTTGAGGGAAACACGAGAGGAGGCTGGTCTTGACCGTGAACATTTATCAATCTTTCAGGATTTCAGAAAAGAGCTGAAATACAACGTGAATAACCAGGAGAAAACTGTCGTTTACTGGTTGGCAGAGTTACGAAATCCAGAAACTCCTGTAGTAATGTCCGATGAGCATCAAGATTACAAGTGGTTGAAATATGCTGAAGCGCGTGAATTGGCGTCGTGGACGGATATGCAGAAATTATTGCTGGAAGCAGAACAGTTTTTAAAACAGCAGAATTAACTAAATTCAAATTAAAAATTAAGAACCAGTATTTCACGTTTTGATAGGTATAGTTAACAAATCAGTTTTCAGGTGATTATGCCTTCTACTATCAAGTTTTTTTTTTAAGTTTTAAACTTGTGCTGCCGAAATATCTTTTGGTTATAGATTGTACCTTAAACAACAGAGCAAACATTGTTAGGCAATCAATTGGCTATCAGTTTAATCAGCTGCTAGGTGTGCTGTAACGAGTTAAATTTCTTCTTGTTTATTTTTGTTTGTTTTTCTTTTATCTTTATCGGTGTTTGACAGATTGTTATTGATCTGTTGAAGTTTATGAGATACCTAATTGGCTACAGAACAGGTTTAAGTCTAGGTGCAAGTTTCTCTTTGGCTCGTTTTCATTTGTTCCTGCAACGGTCCAGTCCATTGCGGTTTTGAATTTGTTAATTCAAACAATCATTTGTTACCAAGTGGCTTTGGGATATGACATGTTATCACAAATCAAACGACAAACAATAAATGTGTGATAAGCTATCACAAATAAGGAATACTGTTGAACTTCAGATTCCAAATTCTACAGTCAGAAGTAGGTGTACGTAAAAAACACTCCTGCATCAACATGGAGCTTCGTATTTTAGCCGTCTTGTTTGTCTGTTGCCTTGCTGAGGCCAACAATCGCTGCCCTAGCGAAAATGCGTATGGTCCCATACGTAGCCACCATTCTGTTAAGTCAAGTGAGGGATTTCAGAAGACCCAAGGTGCAGTTTGGCCTTTGCCCCAAAGGCAGACAAATTACAAAGGTCAAGTGATCATAAGCCCAGAAAACTTCGAATTTAAAGTTACGGCAACAACATGTAATATTTTAGAAAGTGCTCTAGTACGATATTACAAGCTAATCTTCACCCCCCCTCGACTGCCAAAACTTTACAACGTCAATCGTAAGCCATTTGCTAATAACGGAGATTATGCTGGACTCTTGACTGCTTTGGAAGTAAATCTTCCAGGTCCTTGTGAAGAATGGCCCTCTAGCAGCATGGATGAACAGTGTAAGTGAAAATTAAGGTACATTCTCGGTGAACGTGCATAAGGCCATGCAAAGTTAATTCTTTGATTTACAGGCGCGTGCGGGTGCCTTAAATTATCGCGGGTCAACATTTTTTGCCTGAATCTTGGTTCATCCGCTAAAAATCATATTTCTGCCAAATTTTGACCGATTTTGACGTTCCAATATACCATTTGAATCGGCTCGAAACGAACTTTTCAATGGTGCTAATTTCAAGCCTTTTGCTCAAACCATAAGAAGTTATGTGGCAAAAACTATAAAAAAAAACTCTAATACTAGATGACAAATAACTTATTAGGAAAATGTTTTAATTCTTTAGGCTTAGTACATAGCTACTCTTTCAGCTTTGAACTAGGTAGGCCCTACGTGTCGAAGAAATGTGGTCAGTTACATAAAATAAAAAATTGCCTGATGCTTCTATTTGCAACCTCGCCCGTAAATCAAACAATTTTTTTTGCATGGCATAAGATTACATATTTAGACTATTAGAACTAACTTAAATGTACCTTTTTTAAGTGGGTGTATCCAATTGACATACTCAGGGCTCGAGATAAGGTGGTGCAATTTGCACTCGTAGGCTGTCGATGCGTTTAACAGCTCGAATGTATGAACGTGTTTACTCCCTAAATCCGAAGAAAAGTGTAACCGACGACGTAACAATTGCGATTAGGTCTATGTCTTTCACGTTAAAATTGCAATCCTTATAAAGAAAAGGAAAAATGGTAAAAAATGCACAGTTTAACAATGCTGCAAGTCTTTCCTCAAGCTTTTGCCATAATTCATGCCATAATCTGCAGCATCATTAAAATTTGGGGTAAATATTTTGGCTTGTGTTTGGTGCACGGGGTGGACAAGCTGGTGCTGCATTCACTGATTGAACACGTGGGGAATGAACTTGTTAAACAGTTCTGCATTTCACCGTACTTAGTTCTTCTTGTTCGTTAGGCAGAGTTCTTTTTTTTTTAGTGAGTTGGTGTTAGAAGGAACAAAATATGCTGGGTTTTCCTTCTAATCGTCTTTTTTTTGCACAGTTAAGTATTAGTGAGTAAAAGAAGCAGGAGGGGCCCAAATTATTTCACAAAAATTGCCATAATTTATTTTGCCAGGGGAAATCAAACTTCATTCAGGAAGTCGTTCGGGAACACAAGGATCGAGTTGCGCTTAGCAAATAAAATTTTAAACCAAGGCCTCTATTATGGTTGTTGTATTTTCCTAATTGAGACCCAACAAGTCTAGCTTTTCTTAACATAACTCTTTATTTTGCTGGATGAAAGAAGTTCTGGTAAGGGTATATAGCTCATGCAGCTTTGTATGTTGTTCCTATTAGGGGTGGCACGATAATTTGACAATATCACGATAACATTTTTCGTCATTTATTGTATCATACTTTTTCTGATGATCGAATTATCATGCTCCAAAGCTTAAATTGGCATATCTCGGAAACCTTAATAGCTAGAAACAAGTGGTTTGCGGCAGTAGTGTGCAATAGTGTTGCTAGCCGCTGTAGGTGATGGGAGAGTTAGTTTAATGCAAACAATATTTAACCATCACATAGCAGCACAACTGTTAAATTAAATTGTTTCCACATGATGAGGAAGTATTGGACAATGGGAAGTGCATTTTCGAGTCTACTGGCCAAATGGCGAGTGCCGCACAATTCACATTCATGAAGGTTGCAGCACTGTAAGCTACAGCCAAGGTTGTTTTTTTTTTAATTAACAACGTTAAAATGGTTATTGCAGCCTCAAAATTTGTTTTATCGAGATATTATTAATTATTGCTATAATTTTAAAAATTGTATCGAGATAAAAAAAAAGTAGAGACAGATCTTTATCCTGTAGGTCAAATCCACAGTGTAGGAGTCTGACGGGGTTCAAGGGAGTAAATACTTACCATTTGTTTTTTCCCCGTTTATTTAGTTCGAAACCATTAGCAGTAAGGCTACACCAATACCAAATTTACTAATCCAGTTTTAACAATTTTGGAGCTTCCGGAACCGATACACATATCCAAAATTTAATCCCTAATATTTTAAAATAGCAGCCAACAGTTAAAAGATAGCCAGGAAGATGCTTGATGATTTCCGTTAGGCAAAGTGGTCTGATGGACGGTTAGCTCACACGACCGTCTCGTGTGCCAGAGGTCCCAGGTTCGAATCCGGCCTCAGCCACCCCTGGTATTTTTCGGGACGAAATGGGTCCAGTTATACTCGTGCTCATGTTGATTCGAAAAAACCAGCAATCGGTGATTACAGTGGTAATATTCTGACATCAGAAAATGGGAAGAAAACACATTAGGCTACCATAAAAGGAGAACAATCTTCATAGTTGTGCTGCTGACGACTTAAAATTTCGGTGGATTGGCCGACCACCTTTATCAGAAGTCCGCATGCAAAACGGCACAAACTTCCTTAGCATCGTGTAGCAATGGCATTCAAGTTGAACCACACAATAGCCTCATGCGCGTGGTTCAAAATGAACGCCTTTGCTACGCGATGTGAAAGAGGTTTGTGTTGTTTTGGATTCAGCTCTCTGATGCAGGTGGTCAGCTAATCCACCAAAAATTTAAGTACAACTCAGCAGAAATATGAAAAATGTCCTCCTTTTATTTATTTATGTATTTACCGTACACAAGGTACAAACTTAGAATAAATAAAAAACAAAAACATAACTGACAATAGAAACTAAACATAAGGGATGAGGAGAAACAGGTGAGGGACAACCATAGCCCCAGGGCAAGGAAATTAGGGCAGCAGATTGCCCTCAGAATCTTGTAGGATAGCCATCCCCTGGACATGAACGTGGGCATGCTGCCGCAGAGACCTCAGATCCGTTGGTCGCCTCAACTCACACCAACCACCAAGTGCAAGCAGACCTTTAGCAACCGTGCCTCCAAGT
Source organism: Lithobius niger (assembly GCA_023313725.1). Classification (NCBI taxonomy): domain Eukaryota; kingdom Metazoa; phylum Arthropoda; class Chilopoda; order Lithobiomorpha; family Lithobiidae; genus Lithobius; species Lithobius niger. Next base: position 5,688 of record JAHWFP010141296.1, on the reverse strand, counting down.
CCGCTGCTCCAACCGTGGGATCACCCCTACACTCCTTCACCAACTTGTTGCCAGATGCAAGAATAGCTCCTCAAAGGTTAGCCTGCTTCAAAAAAACCGCGAGGTCGAGCGTGAACGTCTTGCCATCCCAGCAAGCTTGATGATTGTGACTTTGCCGAGGTAAGTGCTGAACTCTCTTGATAGCTCCATGGTAGACAATGACAAGCTCCTTCGCAGTTGCTTTTCGGAAGTTGAGACAAGTAGCCATGCCATACAGGCCAGTTGCACGGGTTTTTAGAAGCTGTAGTTTGCATTCTTCAGAAGCAAAACTGAAAGTGTGAAGCACAGTGTTGGCCACCCTGCAGAATTCGCTCCGGATCTTTCTTAGGTGGCCATCGTCCGAAAGGTCGGCTGCAAGCTCCACGCCAAGATAGCGGTAGCTAGTCACCCACGACAGTGTGTGGTTACTCATTAGCAGGGGGGGGGGGGGTGCGTGAGATCATTCCCCCTGCCAAACGCCATTCCAACTGATTTTTGTTGGCATTAAAGGACAGTCCCTTGTCATGAGTCAAGTACACCAGCGTATCCAGCAGAAACTGAAGTGCCCGTCTGCTTGGGGCCAGCAGGACGTTGTCGTCAGCGAACATCCTCGCTGACGATGTTCGCTCAACTGGCGGCAATGTTCACAGCAACACCATTTACCCTGCAACCAGTGGTCAATTTAGAAATGCTGGCAATAGCTCCATCGAGGACCAGACAGAAGAGGAAAGGAGATAGGGGACTTCCTTGTCTCACTCCACACGTAGCCGTAAAGGAGTCAGAAAAGTGTCCTTCCCAGCTCACCTGAATGGCTTGCCTTTTATAGCAATTAACGATAAAGTCAGTAATATAAGATGGAAGACCTCTTCGTCGAAGAGCTTGAAACACAGAGCTATGTGCCACCTTATCGAAGGCCTTAGTCACATCTACAAAGCAGGCATACACCTGAGAACCAGCTCTACAGTATCTCCGAATGGTTTCTTTCACTGCATACACAGCTATCGAGGTGGAGTGCTTCCTTTTAAATCCGAATTAGGCATCGCAAGTGGAAGTCTGGGCTTTAATGCGACTCAAGATAACCAGGTCCAGAAGTTTATCAATCGGACTCATAAGCGCGATACCACGGTAACTATCGCTCTTCGTTCTCTTCAGTGTGGGAGTTAAAGGTCCTTGTTGGGCTCGGGACAGTGAGCGTCAGCGAAGGAGGCAGAAAGGATCAGGGCAATAAAGATATGAGCCAAGTGGCCGGCGAAGCAAAGATATTCAGCATTCAACCCGTCTGGGCCAGCACCCTTGTCCCTCTTCTTGGCAAGCAGCAGGTAAATAATCTCGGTAGGACTAATCTCGGGAGTAACATGGGGATCTCGCTCGTTGCTGGCATTAGATTCTTTACCACCGTTGACAGATGAGCGGACCTCCTGAGTGGTCTCGGTGAAAATATCGGTGAACCAGTGCTTCCGCATGTTGCAGATAGCACTAGGGCCTTGCGCCCCATCAACCGTGTCGACTGTTGGTCTACTAGCACGTTCCATACGGCGGACCGCAGCCCAAAAAACGACATTATCCCCAGAACGCAATGAATCCTGCAGTACTGCTTCCCCCCCCCCCCCTCCCCAAGGCACGATCATTCTGGCGGCACCAGCGCATTCTTGAAGGTCTGTCTTATATCACGGCGGGCTTCGTAGCTGGCCCCATTCCCAGGCCTACCATTACGACCCACATGGAATGAGCCTGCTGATGGGCTGCGTAGTGGTCTTTGTCATGGTCTTTCCAGCCAGGTACGCTGCGTGCACCAGTGGTAGAAGAGCGACAAGGCAACTTTAGACGAGCTGCCTCGGTAAGGACAGCAACAAGAAGGGCTGCCTCCCTATCGATATCCTGTCGGTGGGTGCGGAGATCACATTTAATATCTCTACAGGCTTAACCTGCTGACGCTTCAAAAAGCACAAGCGCATTGGAAACATGTTCAGCGTATGCTCTTCTCTGCTCAGTTGTAGAGTCTCTCCAGCAAACTTTCCTGCGGTACACCTGAGGGGTACCCACGACTGGCAACTGGGTATCAGCAGTCGTAGTGGCGGTAGGAAATCCCAAGACTACCCCCAAAGGAAGATGGTCGGAGCCCAACGTACTTTCATCAACCCAAAGCTCGAGCATAGCATCAGCAATACGCGTAGTCCCACAGATGTGATCAATCCAAGACTTGCCGTCCTGTGTGTGGCTGATGAAAGTGCAGGTGTCGGCCGGCAGCACACTATCAAGGAAGGTCAGTCCCAAGCCCACAACCCCCTCGGCTACCAACTCTGTGTAGTTACATGCTCTCCTAAAATCAGCATTGTAGTCACCAGTGACCAGAATCAAATCAGTGTTCACTGCCTGTACAAACATATCAAATTCACTGAGAACCAACAGTAGCTCTTCGTAGGTTTCGTTGATGTGCTTATCACTAGGAGCATAAATTGAGGCAATGGCCAGGCGTACACTCTTGGAGAATTGTAAGGACCGCCCTAAAACCCTAGAGCTGTTAAAAGAACCCTAGAGCTGTTTGTGGTAATGTGTTTGTTTCCTTTTATCATGTCGATTTTGAGGCATGGAATTGGAAAAGAACATAGGAAATACCCTGCATTTACCTAGCAAACTTGTCTCTCTCGCCTTTTGCCACAACGGCTAAGGCTGGGTTAACGTCAAAAGCTAAAGCTCAGTGATTTCCTGAGCAAAATGCCGCAAAGCACATGCCGTATTCTTGAACGGTTCCCGAGTATCCAGTATCAGTATCATTACAGCCTTAGCAGTATAAAAGACTGAGAGGCTATACTGTTTTTATTTGCGAAGTTTCAGTTTGGACTTAGCAGTTCTGTTGTACACATCAAATAGGTTTAAGTTTTTAATTAAAATGTCTTTTTTTTCTAGATACACTGAAAATTAATTCAGACGACTTGCCAGGAAAAGCACTTCTGTTCGCTCAAAGTATATGGGGAATCTTGAGGGGTTTGGAAACATTCAGTCAGCTGATCTACCGAAATGGAGATGGTTTGGTTAGTATAAGACAAGTTCATATTGTGCTGGCAGTTGCTAAGATCAACTTAATTTTATTTCGGTACTAGACCTGCTCTAATAATCCACGTTTGGGTTTCAGTTTGTGGTCAACAGCACACTGATTTCAGATTTTCCACGTTTCACCCATCGCGGTATTTTGGTTGATACTGCCAGGCACTACATACCGAAGAGAGTACTGTTGGACCAGTTGGTAAGTTTGAGGCAGTAGCGTTTACTGGGTACCATTAGTGTACATAGTTTTGTATCACTCACCTTGATTGAAAAACGTATGCAGGCAAATTAGGTGAAGATTCCTTTGCTGGCATTCCAACAGCATTCGTAGTGACTAGCCACTCATTGCACGAATATGTAAGGGTAATTGTGTCAGGTGGGGTTACTGTGGTGACGTGAACAACTCCATAACACTACAACTTACAAAGGCCAACTACTACCGCAAGCACAATTACGTAGGAAAGCACACTTAATGCGTACACCAGGCCATGTTTGGCAAGCACTTGGCCGAGAATATCCTCTCTTCACCGGCACTCCCCTCGACAAAAGGATTCCTCTGCATTTCATCTTAAAATGCATGAGGCAATAAATACTCGAGACCACAAATTTGGTCAGTCATTTACAGTGCAGTTCAAGTGCTCTATTGTGTCATGTTTCTTCTGAATTGCATGTGTTCGAAGTAGCCTATGTATGTCGGTTGCAGGTTGAACAGGACGTACCAGGTCATTGATATTGCCACAGTTAAGGGAAAATGTTTGGAATGTTGCAAGATAACTACTGCGACAGTATTTACAATATCAAAACGGATAATTAAAAAGTTTCAAGGTGATCAGACTTTACTCTAGTTCTGAACATTTTTCTTGCAGATGTAGAGCTCGAAGCTTGAAAAAAAATGATAATTAGGCTACGAAAAAAAAATTAGTTGTTTCTCAGGCCCTGCCTGGTGGTCAAATTTGCCCCTTGTCGATGCTTTTTATTTGCTAGTCCAGGCTAAATTTATTACCGTTACAAGGAAATGCAATTCAGTTAGCTGAAAATAAGTATTATTTAGCCTAAATTAACCACTTTCAGCTCCGTAAAATTAAGTGTTTTGCAAGTTTTCCATAAAATTAAAATGCAAGTGTTTTGAGCAGTTGAAAGTAAGACTTTAGTTACTTCCAATTAAATAAAAAATAAAATAAAAAGTCTGGTGGCCTGGTTACTTTTTGAATGAAAATACCCGAGAAACAAACGTATTTCTTTTCACGGCCTTAAGCATAGTCCATCATCTATTTAATATTTTTAGCTTTAGGCGAATAATGTTTCCCTGGTTTTGTTTTAGCTGGTGGCTTGAAATTCGTACCCGAAAATCTTGTTTCGACCTGGTTAATATTGAAAGTAACAAAATGGTTAATGTTTGGTGTTTGACCCGTGATAATTTGAGCACCAGCACTTGCCTGTAAACCAAGTGTTTACCGTTGCGTCGTCTAATTCATAACTTTTTTTTTGTGTTATCGTGCAACCAAAATTACAGTGGGTTGCAATATTGTCTTACAGTGGAGCCTGGTTACCCAAAAATCTGAAATCAGTTATAGTTTTTTTAAACACTTATCGCAAATATTTTCAGCAGAGCTAGTAACCAAGACATTCCAAGTAATGTTGATCTTCTTTACATTCACTATAATTAAAGAAGAACTTTGTCATCCGGCAAGAGTCTCGCTTTCAAATCCAACACATTTGTCGCGAGCAACAATGATCCACTGTTCTCCTGTTAGAGCTGTAACTTCTGATTACGATACAGCGAAAATGTAATGCTGTAGGCACCATCGAGCGCTATCAATCTTGGAAAAACGGACCAATATTTTATAAAATTATGGTGGATCAAAAAGAATAACACTATACCACCTTCAGGAAATTTTAACCAGTTCAGCTAGAACCACCAAAAGTTCCCTCATTAAATTTTCAGTGAAAACTAGAGGCCGTTCACCTTCATCGGAATGCAGCGAAGCACAAATTTAAACACGAACTTTGCATGGTTGTAGCTACCATCGAGCAAACGACGCGTCAGTGAGAGAACCACTGATCTATATACATTTACGCACTAAAGCACCACTGCCTGTCAAGAAGCACCAAATTGCATGGAATTCCACGACAGTTTTGCTTTCTTCCAATTCTCTCCAAGAAGGGCACCTGAGGGCCCTTGAATCTCTAGCCATTCTTCGTTTCAAGGGCAAGAAGATTCCATTCATGAACCTGACTTGTGCCTCCCACGTGTTGATGGAACAATCAGTAGGTTCTGATGTGACGCGTCGTCTGCTCGATGGTAGCTACAACCATGTAACATATTCGTGTTTAAATTTGTGCTTCGTTGCGTTCTGATGAAGATGAACGGCCTCTAGTTTTCACCGAAAATTTAATGAGGGAACTTTTGGTGGTTCTAGCTGAACTTGTGAAATTTCCTGAAGGTGGTATAGTGTTATTCTTCGTGATGTTGACAATAAGCCACTGTAAACGGCGGTTGCCGATCTTTCAATTATGGTGATGTACATTATTTTCCAGTATACTAGACTAACATTACTGTTTTTATTAAATATGAATGATTAAATGTTTACACGGTCAACATACAATTAACCATTAAAGCTGCAC
>JAHWFP010141294.1:67355-78361 GCA_023313725.1 Lithobius niger | reverse complement strand
TTGGCACACTAGCAGACCGTGATCTTGGGTTCCCTTTTAGTCGCCTTATACGACACGCAGGGGTACGGTGGGCTTATTCTACCCCCAGCCCACAGGGGGATAAAACGATCAGAGATTCAGTTCAGGAAGATTAGTGCCGCCAACCAGTACTCTATTGTTGAACACATAAACACTGTTGGATATGCAACACCAGCATTTGATAGGGTTGTAGCTGTAGGTGTGGCAGAAGCAGACTCACAGCTAATTCTAGAACTATACATACTAGAGCCACAACATCCGTAAGACGACCACCTTGAAGCAGACAGAGTTTCAGGTCAGGAAGATTAGTCCCGCCGACCACTACACCCTCGTTGAATACATAAACGATGTTGAACATGCAACACCAGCATATGACAGGGTTGTAGCGGCAGAAGCCGACCCACAGCTACTTCCAGAACTACACACACACCAGAGCCACAACATCCATAAGACGACCAGCTGGAGAGAGTTTCAGGTAAGGAAGATTAGGGCCGCCGACCACTACTCTCTTGTTGAATATATAAACATTGTTGAACATGCAACACCAGTATTTGACAGGGTTGTAGCGGTAGGTGCGGTAGAAGCCGACCCACAGCTATTTCTAGAACTACACACACCAGAGCCACAACATCCATAAGACGACCAGGTGGAATCAGAGTTTCAAGTCAGGAAGACTAGTGCCGCCGACCACTATACCCTCGTTGAATACATAAACGTTGTTGAACATGCAACACCAGTATTTGATAGGGTTGTAGCGGTAGGTGTGTTAGGTGGTTAGAGAGGGAGAAATTAGTTATGCTTAATCTTTGTAATCATGTCTGCTTGTGTGATGCTTGTACAGTCACAATAATAGGCAACGACTCGTATTTCATTTTGCTTAATTTCAACCGTACAGAATTTTTCGTGATAGCAAGCTAGGTCACCAATTTCCATATGTAAATGCAAAAGGTATATGCAGAGAGCTGGCAGTAATTTAATGGCAGAATGAACTATGAAATTGCATCGTCTCTTTATAATTCAATAAAATATTTTAAACAGGGCAACCCAAAACCTATAGTATTAGCTTCACACAGTCATTGAAAACCGAATTATTTTTTTTAAATATGATGGTCATGGTTTCATGAGTGAGTCTGGTGTATCGTCTTAGGTCAAAAAGGAAGCGCTGTGTTCCTCTCATTCGTAATTCTTATGCTTCATTCATGAGAAAATGTAGTAGCCTACGTGTTTTGATGGCCGTATTACTTCACGAATTTTGTTGTTTTTAAATGTGAAATCCAATACAAGCTGGTTGTCATTCAACCTTGATTAGCGCGCTCGCCCGGAGTGAGATGAATTTAGTAGTATGAAATCAGTATCAGTAAAAATAAAGTAAGGCTACTATAAAGATGTTCTTGCACACTTCATAAAATCAGTTTAGAAAGCTTATAAACAATTAAATTATCCTTTTCTTTGATACTTTACCATACTAAAATAGTCTATACTTGAATATTAAGACTTCCTTAATCTTAACATTTCATAAGATTCGAACTACAGTATTTAACTTGAATTTTAAAAAAGAAGTTGATTAGCGTAGGTATTGAACGGTTTTACCAGCTAGACTACTAGTTTCCATATCGGAAGAAGTAAAAGGTGTGTGCCGAGAATTGGCAGTAATTAAAAGGTAGAATGAACTACGGAATTGCGTCATCTCTTTATAATTGAATAAAATATTTTAAAACGGGCAACCCAAAACCCATAGTATTAGCTTTACACAGGCATTGTAAACTAAATATTCTTTTAAACTGGTTTCAGCACCAGGACTGGGGAATCGTCCTAATACAGGATAAAGTGTAGGCTGTATAATTAAGTTGGAAACGGATTACACCAGTTATACGTTATCCACATGTAGTACGATCATTTATGCATAGAGGAGAAGGAATAGAACGTCGTTATATCACTGCGGCGCTTTAATAAGCTGATACCCCCACTAGTGCGGCCAAGCACCAAGTAACTAACAATCAACTTTACTTTAGAGGTGTCATTTGGGATGTAATTAAGTTGCCTGAATTATAAATAATTTAGCAAATATATAAAATATCTTGCCACTGCGCCACACATCCACAGATGTTAACCAAATCTAGATCTTATCGTATATCTGTACCACCTACAAAAATTAAAAAACGCCGCACAGAAAGACCGAATCATCATGCAATTGACACGCTATGTCTCACGAAAGGTGGAAACAGCAACGAACACCATCAAGATGGTGGCAATCAACAAGATCGTGATGAACCACGAGTGGCTGACAACACTAACGACATTCAGAACGGATAATCCCTCCTCAAAAGGTATCAATAAGTAAGGTTGGTGTGACCAAGATGAAAAAGGGCTAACACCACCCCTTCCTACTACAGCAACAAGCCAAGTGCCATTCCAGGACAGTGCCTTTAATACCTCGCAACTTATTCTTGTATTGTTTGCCCCACAAGGCTTGCCAAGCAACAAGTAATCTCCGAAATAGGCTGGAAAGGTGTCCCAAGGGGGGGGGGGGGGGATATGTGGCTTAATGGCGCGTCGACAGCTTGGTCATTAGCGCCAACCTCAGTCACAGTGCAGTGGTCCGGGTTGCCACTGCACCACACATTACAGAGATATTATTCAAACCCCTAATCCCAAGGGAACAAGGCACATACAAAGGTTGGTTATGGGGCGCCATTTCGGACGTTATATTTTTTCCTATTGTAAAACATGTGAAGAAACATCTCTTGTAGAGAGAAAATTGCACTCTTAAAATAAATTTCTACTTCGAGAGAATTATTCGCTTGGAGAGAAATTTCGTTGAGATATATTTACTCTTTTGGCGAGAAATAATTATTCTCTTTGGGAGAAATATATTACACTCTCTCTTAGAGAAATTATTATGTCGCTCTTATAGAAATATTTACTTTCTTGGAAAAAAGAAGCAGACCTGTGCATGGTCGCCAGCGAATGGTTTATACACGCCACCACCCTGGGGAATACTTTAAATTTACTTGTTGGTAAAAGATTGTCAAAATGAAATTAAATCGTGAAGATCATCACGCCGCAGCTGCTGGTATATTTAAGTCATTTTTCGCCAATGGCATGTTTGTAATTTGGCACAGCTCTAGAAAGAACTCTTTAACCATTTGCACTCTGGCCTTATTTTATAGTTTTTGTTGTCTTTTACATTTTCCTTTACAGCTTCCCAACAAAAAGACCTAGGGACTTCGAAATTGTCTTGTTGGAAAGACAGTTTGGGTAATTCAGCGATACTTTGTTTTTTGTTTTAACTCTCACCCAAGTTATTTTAAAAAAATTATAAAATGTTCAAAAATGTGAGGTCTGGCCACACGAAAACCCGATGTTTTTCTTGAAAAAGAAATCAGATAGGCGGATTGTGCTGCCGTCTGTCGGTCAGAATTTGAAGTAAACACATCACAGTTTTAATTTTTCGCCGTTAGAGATGGAGCCTGATCGTAGCCATCTAGGATATATTTTCTTAGTTTTTTGTTATATCCCATATAATCCCTAAATAAATAAGGATGCAAACCTATTTATGTTGCCTTTTGAAATTAAATATCAGACTGTCTGAGTGAGGAATTCCACGACTTTTGAAACCGCAGGCTGAGGCCTTACCGACATACTCGCACACACCAAGACCTTCACCTTTGGTTTCAAAGGTCGTGGGTTCAAATCCCTGCTCAGGCAACTTAAAACAGGCTTGCATCCATATTTCTTTAACAATTCTCGAGCCCTTTCGAAGACACATCGTTTCTGCGAGCTATTTTTCTGACTACAGTTTCTGCAGGGCAAAGAAATTTATTTATAAACAAAATGACATCAGTCGTTAGTTTCAAATATATTACTTTGACGATATACTAACACTGTATTCTATCATAATCTAAAGTAGAAAAAAAATGGCACTAAAAAACAATTAAACAGAGGCATTCGGTATAAAACATGCATGGGGTACAAAAACAAAAAATCATGTGCAAATTTTCGATCGTCACGAATAAAATGCATCTAATGATCCAAGCTTGATGCTTAATGTTGACCTGATTAGTAAAAACGAGTTGTAGCTTGGCCCATATATTAGAGAACAGAGTTATTGTTCCTAATCTTTATCTTGGCCAGCTTGGCTCTTGAAACAGCGTATGGTAAACTCATTTACGTGCTGTTTGAATTGCGTGTGTCAATTGCTGGGGGTAAATTTATTAAAATGCTTTTCTTTCAGAATGTACACTACGAAACGACTAAATAATGTATTAATTGTGGTATATTTTGTTTAGAACGACTGTTAAAACCCTAACGTATTTCGAATTTATAATTTTGCAATCAGTTATGGCACAACTGGTTCACCATACATTTCGTCCAAAGTCACTACTTACCTAGCAAGCGGGGGTTGTATCGCCACCACGAGAAGCGCTATTAATAATTGTTGTTGAAATCACAACAGAACGTTTTAGCATGGCAGAACTTATCTTTATTTTTCAACGACGAACTAATTAAATAACCTTCAAAGTTCACAATTCCGTAAGTGTGACGATTATGTTATTATAACAAAATTAATGGAGTGTGTTAATAATGTATGTGCAGGCTTTCAGTTTTGGATGAAATTTAACCCACATGCATAAACCTGGTTTATTCTCCTAGGTTTAGTGGTTTTTGTAGTCATAGGGGCTTGGCACAAAATATGAGCGTGCTCGGATTTTGTGCCAATGTGATAATACTGTGTCAGTAATTAGGCTGGTGTGTTTCGTGTTGACTTTACAAATTGCAATACTGTAACATACACCCTAGCCTTCTTTGACGCATATCGGAAATGGATTAGTGGCTTCCTCGATTTTCTGACAGTTCTTGTGTCTTGAGAACAATCTGGTCACAAACAGGGGGGAATTGATGCTTACTGGCACGTCAACAGCAAGGTCATTAGCACCAACCTCAGTCACAGTGCAGTGATCTGGGTTGCCACTGTAACACACACTACACAGATGTCACCCAAACCCCAAACCTAGATCTTATCACAGATCTGTACCTCCTGCACAGAAGGACAGACTTATCACCCAATTGACGCGTTAAGTCTCGCGGCAGATGGAAACGGCGACAAACACCATCAAGACGGTGTCAATCAACAACTAAGTGACGGACCGTAAGTGGTCATCGACACCAATGACATTCAGGAGGGATAACGCCCCCCACCCTCAAAAGAAAGCAATGAGTAAGTTTGGTGTGACAATTCGTAAACGGGCCAACACCACCTCTTCTCGGTAACAGGCCAAGTGCCATTCCTTGACAGTGCCTTTAACAGCCCGCGATTTATTGCTGTCTTGTCTGTCCCACAAGGCTTGCCAAAACGTGTGCAACATCAGACAGAGTTGGAAAGGTATCCGAGGGAACAAGGCAGAGATCCATTTCAAGAGGACTGGAAAGGGCACCTTTCACTGCAGCATCATCATGTTCATTCCCAGCTATCCCAACATGGCCCAGAATCCAGCAGAAAATCACGGTTTTTTTTCCGCTGGCCAAGCAAGCGGGAAAGCAGAGCTTGGACATGCTGTGTCAAGGAGTTACAAGGTTGTATGTCGCCAAAGAGTCCACGGCACTCATGGAATCACTAAAGATGATAAACTGCGTGCCCTGAAGGTCAAGGATCAACTCAACAGCCAGACCGAGTGCCACAAGCGCTGCCGAAAACACAGAATAGCCAGATGGAAGACGATGGGAAACAGTCACTCCATCATGCACGCAAGCACATGCCACACCAAACTCTGACTTAGACCCATCAATGGATTTCAGAGAGTCAGGTTCAGCAACCATGATAGGAATGCCTACCCCGAGTTCTTGAACGTCACAGATGGTGCTGAGCGATTAGCACCTTTTGCTGCCCACTCTCTTTACTTAAAATCCCTCTAGTTCCACCGGCATACCCAACATGGCACTCAGCTTTCCACGGCCAAACAATGTACGGCATGGGGAATACAGGCCCTTGTCTGCAGACCACCTCGCTGCTCCGAAAGTCCAAGATTATATCCTGTCGCCCCAATTCCTCGTCCGTTGGATTGCTTGAAATGGGCCAGAGGTCCCCGGCTTTGACCGGGACCAAACGGGAAGTGATGATTGCTTCGGTGTCAAGAAATGCTGATTTAAAGGATATTATGAGCAAGACTGTGTGCAGTCCTTGAATCTGAAGATTGTATAATGAGAATGTGTAAGGGGTGTCCGGGAAAAGATGGCATCCTGCAAGATCCCGAATTAGCACTTGTTCTAGATATGCAAGATGATATTCAATATAAGTAGTGGGTTTCTACTGACAAAACAAAATTTGAAACAATCAATGATAATATTAGCGAGTTCATGGAAAAGTTATCAAGGCTCAATCCTAGTAACTAACCTAACTTTAAATTACCTAACCTTAGTCATGTTTATTACTTCAAGGATGGTTGTGCTGGGCAGTACAAAAAACTGGTACAACTTTAACAATCTTTGTCATCATAAGACAGATTTTAATTTGGACTGCTTGTGAAATTTTTTTTGCAACTTCCCAAGGTAAAGGTCCCTGCGATTGACTGTGGGGTGCAATTAAAAGAAAGGTTGCATAAACAAGTTTGCAGCGTCCTATCAACGGGTAAATGTTGAATGCAAGTTTTCCTTTGTTTATAATAACAAAATCTGCAAAAAACGCAGCGCTCTTACAGGAAAGGTTTCAGGATGCAGTTACCATCAAAGGATCCGACTTCACAAATTTGTTCCAACTTCTGAAACTCAGTTGAAAGTGTTTACTGTGACCATGAAAGAAATGAAAATAGTATACATTACTGCTGAAGAAAGTTCAAAAGAGTTTGTGCGCGAGGACAACATAAATGATTTGGCGGTGTACTAACCTGAAACGCATGTGTTTTGCAAGTATGACAAATAATGTTGAATTGGTAGAATTGAAAGTGTGTCTGAAGAATTAGGAGCATAAATGAAAAATACTACAGGCCAACTAAAATGACAAATGCTTGGTTACGCAAGAGAACATTATGTTAACGATAAAATGAATCATCTTCAAGAATACGTAAACTAGATTATGAAGATGTTGACAACATGAAAAAGATTTAAGAAAGACTAAATCATGAACCTAGCTTAGTCCAAAATAGGCTCGTTGCAACTATGTTTTGATAAACGTATTGTATTAACCAACCAACTGATATTTGTCAAACATTAGTGTAGCAAAGGCTACCTGATTCTAATGAGGGGAGGGGAACTGAGGTTTAATGGTACGTCTCCAGCTAGGTCATTAGCGCCAACCTTAGTCACCGTGGCCTGGGATGCCACTGTGCCACATGTTTCAGCGATGTTAACCAAACGACAAATCTAGGTGCACCTGTACTTCCTGCAAAAATTGAAGAAGACTGTAGACACAATGACAGAATCGTTGTCCAAGTGACAAGCTCTATCCCGCGAAGGTAAAAACGGCGACGAACAACATTAAGATGGTGACAACCAACAGGAAATTGACGGACAATGAGAGGTGAGTGACACCAATGACATCCAGGAGGGGTAACCCCCCTCAAAAGGAAGTACTGAGTACGGTTGGTGTGACCAATATGCAGACGTGCTAACACCACCTATTCCCGGCGACAATCCAAATGTCATTCCTGGAGAGTACCTTTAAAAGCCCACAACTTACTGCCATCTTGTTTGTCCCATGAGGCTTGCCAAGCAGTAAGGAATTGCAGACGTAGAGCTGGAATAGCATCTGATGAAAGAAGGTACAGTGCCGTATCGAGGTGACGTGAAAGGGACCATTTCGCTGCAGCATCAGGTTGCTCATTCCCAGCTATCCCGACATGGCCCGGGATCCAGCAGAACTTCACAGCAGCCTTCACTGGCCAGGCATACGACTTCAACCATTTGATTTTGTAAATAAATATAGTAAATAAAGTTTTTCCCATGCTGGAACACAGCCTTTCTAACTGCAGAGTGGTTTGGAGTCGATTTGGTAACAGATGAAATATCTGCAAGTCTTTCTACATACGAACGACAACATTTTCACAAATCTGTAACAATATTTCGGCACGTTTTTTTCTTCAAGTGCATCCGGTTTTGTTTTTATCTTACATTCACTGCACTCTCATGGCGATACATCCCAACACGGCCAAAAAATGTCAGATGTGTGGTCACCACTGGCCACACAAGTTACATTCAGCACCCAAGGGCAGTTCTAGTATTAAGAAAAGCGAATGCACTTCACACTGCAACATGTGTGTAAGAAATCGTTAAAACCCCTAACCAAATCCTAGACCAGTAATCAAGCTTTTCCACACTGACACAGTTTAAGAAGCGGACTTTAAGCTCTTATCTTATTTAGAGAATTGTCTGTTATCATTGTCCTTGATTTGTTCCGAAATTGATGCATCTGATGACGGGGTCACCAAATCTAATTTCCCAACCCACAGACATCACATTACAGAAGAAAGGTAAATGCACTTAACGAATACGTTGGTCATTAAGGTTACTCTGTGCACACATTTCACAACTAACTTGATTGCTTTCTAGCTGTCGTGGAGGTTATCAGGCCTGAATGGATACCTCAGGTTAGTTTCCAAGATCTATCCAAAGAGAGCGTAACCAACCAGTGGTTGCCGTTTGTCGATTTTGTCACTGTATCTTCAATATGGCAGGCAGGCAGCCAACCATGTGCGAACTCTAGGTAACCCCTTGCAGTCCTGAAAATCGCAGCAATATGATAGTTATAAGCCATAAGCATACATTTAGGCAATGACAAACACAATTATTAGATATAATTAAAAATTTTGATTAGAATATTTTCGCGTTTCCAGCCAAGCTGTCAGCAGCAAGCCAGCTTAGAAAAGGGTTAGAGTACTAAAAAAGAACATTAGTTTGCAGTATGAAGAAAATGACAACGATGATATTGCTAGTTTATGCAGCGATGTTGATGATGAATATACAAACCCTTGGTAGGTTGGAATTTGACCGTAGCAAACCACTCTAGTTATACTTGTTTTGTTTGTGGTCCTTCCTAGCAAAGCTGGTAATGTGCTGTGGAATTTAGTTTTTTCATCTGCTTGTATCATGCTGTCTTTTTGAAAGAAACACCAATGCAGGAGAACGCATGCAAAACAAAAATAAATTGTGATATATGGATGCATCCTTTTTGAGTCTGATGTTTGCACTTGAGGTGCCAGTAATATACTTCCATGCCTTCACTGTATTTTATTGCTGAGCTGATCAAAACTTTTCTAGTTTTCAGTCTAAAAGATTCATTCTGCTAGGAGTAGAGCTGAATGCGACTTTTTTTTCAATAATCTAAGGCAGGCAGGGCACGAGAAATGAACAATTTTATTTTCTGGCATTACTGTAGTGTGTAACGTATTCAGCTACATTACTTAAGTTTAACTATACTATATCATAGTATACTAACGGAAGTCCACACTGGATTTAAGGTCTTACAAGTGGCACTGAAGCCAAGGTGTTCAGTGCTTTTATTGAGTTTATCATGTGACTAATGTCACATGATAATAGTGTCAATACAGAAAAGAGAGCGACTGAGGCGCCCTCTACTTATAGGTACATTGTACACCACTACAGACACTATACTAACCACCGCTAAAAAGAAAAAAAAATTTTACATAAAATTTTTTTATATATTAATTTCACAAAATTCTACCAATAAAATTCTTTATATAAATATCAATCGTCAGTTGGTTATTAATTCAAGTTTAGTTTTCTAAATTTCTAATTTTAAAAATTCCAAATTTATTTTATCAACTTTGTTTCCCCCAAATTCTCTAAATTCATAAACTTGATTCTTCATCTTGGTTTTATATCGCGTGAAACTTCGCTTTTGCTGTATTCTCTTGGATCTTCATGAGACCGGACAGCAAACCAAATTGATTGAAAGGCAGATGAAATCTTAAAAATTTCCCAGGACCTTAAACTGGAAAACAAAAATATAATTATGGCCACCTATAAAAACACAAAATACCAGCATGGTATTCCGTGAACACAAACGATGCTTGCAACGATGAAATTTCACTCATTTTATTTATTAGCGGTATTTCGTCCTCACTCGGAACCAACTGGAAAGTTTAGTCGTACCCAAGCTCTCTAATAAAGCGGACAGTCTGCTTTTTCGGTATGGACGTCATCACGCCAAATAATAGCACATTTCGCATCGAGATTCCAGCACTTTCGTGTCGTATTATCCAAATTACTAGCGTATCATGATTTCACAAATTACTTTCACTATTTACTCACGACCGGGTAGTCGCCGCCTCTACAACGCACAAACGGCTTACATTCAACCGCACAGAAACAGCTTTCATCTCAGCCGGCCTTGATGTACACCGAGCTCCACTCTACGAAGAACGGGTTGGTCCAATACGCACTGCAAAGGATTATAGGTGATGCTAAACAGACAAAGCAAGATCATTAACATACAGCGTTGATGAGCAATCCAAAAGCACCTCCCCACCTGCAATCCGATTGGTTAACCAACTTGGAATTCGGAGACGAGTAAACCAATGGAAAACAACGCAGTAATCGTGTGATTTGTATCCCTCATTATTATTCATTTCAAATTGCATGGTTTTACACTATTTCTTCAACTCGCAAGTTTCGACGATGATAGCAAACGAGAACTCGTGGATTTTAGCGGTGAATAATTGGATACTTCACGCCTTTTCACTGAAGCACTCAGCGGTATATCGTGTATACTTTAACGTAGGTATCATTTATGCCTGGTTTAATTGCGATAGTACTGAATTGGAATAGCCTATTAAGCTTAGTGCGTTTAGTAAAATGTTAACTAGCGATAGCCTACTACGCCTAATACGTTTGAAAAAAAATATATGGTTTATAAATTGATACTATTTTAGTAGTCTTTTAAAATTTAAACCGCCCGAGTGTTCTTACTAAAATACCTGTTTGGTAAGTTTGCTTGCACTGAGAACGTACGTCCGTTTAATTTGTAACTGGCCGTC
>JAHWFP010141294.1:45810-57355 GCA_023313725.1 Lithobius niger | reverse complement strand
CGCAAACCGTAGTGTTGAGGTTGCTAGTGTTCAAGACGGACAAAAAACCCTCCGCCACGCAGACCCTTGGCACACTAGCAAACCGTGATCTCGGGTTCCCTTTTAGTCGCCTCCTACGACACGCAGGGGTACGGTGGGCTTATTCTACCCCCAGCCCACAGGGGGCCACATTAATGTGTCGCCAGATTACACACCTTTGTGTTACAGGAGAACACAGTGTCTTTAGAGAGTGAAGCATGCTTATATCTGTTCGAAGCAGTAGATTAATGGACTCCTACCATGCACAGGGGCAAGTTGCACTCCAAAATTTCGAATTGCACTCCAGCTGCTTTGGTTGGTGTGCATTGTTAATAATCCATTTTTGAAATTAAATAAATTGTTAGGATTATGATTCAATTTGTAACTGTATTTAAAAAAAAATCGTCAAAACAATTCGTAACGTAGCGTTAAGCTTGAAGGCATGCTATTCGATGTTCAATTTGTTCACGCGAGCATCTTCCCACACTCCAATGTGCCAGTCAGTTTTCCGATGTTTTTTTGTCACGTGAGCCAATGGACCACTGCCTTTGTAATCCAAGATGGTGACGAAGAGACAACGTTCGTTGGGCTTAACAAATACTTCGTCAAAACAACCATGACTGACGAAGTTTTTCTCAACAGCACTTGAAGGCAAAGAAAATCAAACGAAAGTTGACGATGTTCCTTTGGATAGAAGGAACGAAAATTCTTGAGGTCTTTAAGTGGCAAAGACAAATTACTTTACAAGGTAATAGAACTCGCCAAGAAAGAAAAGGCTACATCTGAGGGTGCATTTATAATATTGATATCGACACATACGCGTGACGCTCGGCGCGTGAAACTTGAGTTTTTCCCATGCTCAACGCTGACGCGCGATCATTTATAATTTAAAAGCAGTGGGGAAAATGCGCGCGTTGTGGCAGTTCCAAGCGCCGAGTGAATATCAACTAGTCCCAGATATTTGAGCGCCAAGCGTAGCGTTCGAGCGTTGCCGTGTTGAATGCTGGGTAGACTGTCCAGGCATCGTGGTATACAAAATGGAGGAGGTAAGCCAGTTCACCGGTTCGGTCGCCCTTACCAAAAAACAGCTTAAAGAAGCAGCAAAAAAAGAAAAAGAGCTACAAGCCAGGAAAACAATCGAGTTAAAGGAAAGATTGATAGCTGAAGTACAGCGACGTCCGCCCATATGGGACAGATCATCGGAAATGTACCACCGAAAAGACATTGTTGACGATGCTTGGGTGGACGTGGTGGCCAGCATGGCGCAAGATAGTAAGTAAACTGTCTAAACATTCTGTTCGTTGTTTTCTTTAGTTAGCAATATTTCCACTTCGTTAAGTCGCTCATTGTACATTTGTGGTTTCAGAGGAGCAATGCTAAAAACGTGGAAGTCGTTGGTAGATCATTTCTGTAATTTGCTGGCCATGCTTCCGAGTACGCCAAGTGGAAGTGGGATTCACGATGTCCCGACCGTTCACTGGCCTTTTTTTTGCGTCGATAATGTTTATGAGGAAGGTCCTAGAAAAAAGGAGGTACGATCGCCTTGTGTTTCTAGTTTTAATAGCCTAACTTTCTCACTGCACTTGCTACAGTACTGAACTACTTTTATTTTTTGACATCGTGAGGTGAATGTAGCCTTGTTTTTTCCCATAATATCTTAATAAATATTGTCTACAGTGCGATGTAGTATGTTTAAAGGATTACAGACAGTGTAGCCACCATGGTTTTTTATTACAATGAGTTTAAAAAGGTTTTAATGTAATTTGGATTTATTGTAAATTAAATGTAATTTTTTCAATTGATATTTTTTAGTTTTCTGCTAACCTAGGCTAGTCAAAATCACAGCACCTGACTATATTTCGTCTTGAATAAAATTACAAGCGGATTTGGTCACTTATTTAATTTATTATTTCTTTTCTTTTAGTACCTCTTTAAATGTTGGGCAGCCCTCGGCTGCAGTGCCAACAGATTCTACATTACTGGATTTAGATGAGACTATTGTCGAAGATTATGCAAGTTTGATTCGGGGAAGTATGAAATTTATCGAATTCGTAAGACCTAACTAATAATCAAAAATATATTTGGTTATGTGAATGGGATACCCTCGCTCTATGTTTTGTGCATAAAATGTTTAATAGATCAAAGCTAAAAGCAACCTTAAAGTGAGGACGAAGTTTCAAGCAAGGGCCGACTAGGATTGAAATTGTGTGTCTTGCATGCAGGCTCCACACCAGTTCTCGCTCGTGCAGGAAAATTAATGTCTCTTAGCACTTCATTGGTAAAAATGTTAAATCAATTAGCTGGGAACCAGTTGCTTTATCTGCAGCTTCTATCCCACACTACCGTGGTGACGAGCGATGAAATACAAAGCCAGTTTACACGGCTACCCCTGGGGGTTATCAAGTGCATAAGCTCATGGTGACTATCGAGCATTTCAGAGGTAGCAAATTGCAGTAAATATGCCTTTGCATTAAAAAAATCAACATCTACTGATATTTGCATTATTTAAGACTGATAGCCATCCAACACAACTAGTAATAGGCCTACTAGCACAAAGTTCTTCCACACACAAAAAAATGTCGCTTTTAACCAAATCTTGCAGGTACGTACACTGCACTGATAGTAGACAACACTGTACCACTTCAGCCTCCACGTAACATGTTTACTAGAAGTACTCGTTTTGTGAACTGGAGTCAAAATGTACACGTTGCCTACTGCCAGTGCACAAGTTGTGTGAGGCTAATCTGGTACACAGTGATGCGTACTATCAGTGCACCAACCAAAACTAACTGGTTCGATAAAGAAAAGGCATTGAAAGTACAAAGGCTAGTTAATTATTGCCTGAAAATTTTGTCATTTTTAAAAATAAAACTTTGATCAAATAAACTATCACTAGGTCTAGCAGTTTACCCTCTCAAATGTCAATCCAGCAGTAGTCATCACTTTGCCGATAGACCTCAAAGGCACTCGTTGTTTCCTAGTTTTTACTAGCCACTTAGCTAATACATCTTGTGTGGTAGAAGGTAATTTGTTTTATTTGTGCGTTTATTGCATTGTACAATTTTAGATAATCCCAGTTTTATTGCAAAAAAAAATTATTGTGTATCTAACGCGGCAAAGTGTTTGTACATATATCGCTTTTTTTATGTCAGTCTGTATAGCTAGTTGCCATTTTGGTGAGTGGGCCTAGAATTTTACCACCGCTCGCCAAAATGGCGACTAGCAATACAGACTGATACCAAAAAGCAATATCTCTGAAACTATTGAGATACTTAAACAATTTGCGGCGTTAGTAGGTACACAGTTATTGGCTTACACTTGCCAAATAGTGAGTGACGACTGACATTGAAGAGATCCAGTTCTCTATCGAAACTCATGGTCGCACACTTTCAAAAATCAAGATATCTCGCAAATTTTAGACTGAACTGCTTCAGGCTTCCTCAGGTACTCCTAAAATTCTGCACAAGCTCTGGCTACATCGGCCACGATTTTCCTCAGCTTGCTTCTCGTTGAAATCGTCAATAATCAGTGGGCTCCGGTATTTAGGCTATAAATATTTATAAAACATCTGTTGAGGATACCTGTTGTCTGAATTGTGTGTCAATTAATTTTCAGTTCAGAAAAACCTGAGTTTCAAAGTAGTTCGACTAAGTTTTTTTCTGTGATATTTTGCTCATATTTTGCTCAATGTTTTGGTCTATCGGCTCCAGTAACACACATTATAGTGAGAAATAAGTTGCACTGTCGTTCATACTTTGCTCATTGGGCTCTGTACAGCGATATTTTAAACTGAAATATGAAAATATGAAAACTTGTTTCCAATTTTTCTACAGAGGGATGATGAATTGCGGTTATTAAATACTGATTCCAAATCAGAGGTACAATCATCCAGCGTGGGAAACTGACATCACCTGGAGAAACTGACAAGAGTGGCAGAAGCAGCACAACCCCTCCTCCAAACTTGCAAGCCAAAGTCAACAGATACGCGAAGACAACGCGAACTAGCACGCGCAGCGCAGACGACATGTTTGTCAAGCAATTAAGCCTAATCAATAGGTAAGTTTGAAAACATGCTTGACCTTGAATGTTTCATCGTAGCATAGAAATGTTCACACTGCTAAAAAAGATGATAGGGAAACGTTGTTTACACTAATTTTCGATAAACAAGTTAATATACAACATCACTCTTCAGGCAAAACTTTGGTTGGACGGTGGTCGTTGATATCTCATTGCATTTCAGTTATGGGCTGGCGACCACCTCCGTAGCAGAAAGCGTGCGACACGCATCTCAATTTTTAAGCTCCCTCTAGAAGAAATTAGTGCTCCCATGAGATTTAAAAAAAAAATACTAATTAATAAGAGGCCTAAAATATTATTGTAGTGTTTGTTCTACTTTCTCTTCTTCCTCCGTGGGGAGTTACAGAGGTTAAAAATGCTTCCATCGTTTATGCCTCCCACCTAGAAAACTCAAGATTTTAAAAATCGCGTCGCAGAAGTATAGTAGCAGGAACTTTGTTACTGAGCCGACCACTGAGCTTTAAAGGCCGTCTGGAAGCAAAGCTTCGGGTCGCTCCCCATTTTTCTTGCAACTGCGAAGATACATCTGGATGGGGCAAGCTGGGGGCTGGAGGTTCATAAGTAGAACTTCTGCTTCTCCATCTAAGGCTCTTGAATGCCCATCGCGGTTGGAGTTGGAGTGGATTACAGTTTGTATCCAATCCGATGCGATTTCATGTTCTGTGCTTCGTGCATGGCCACACTCCATTATCCTCATCGCGAGACCTGGTGCTTTAATGTACTCCCGGATTCTTGTAAGGGCGTCGTGTTTTCTCCTCGACGTAGATGGCGGGATGCATTTAAGAGACTTGGAGGCCATTGACGTTATCTACACAGAAAAAGCACAAGGTCCACTTTTCAACCACCAGCCCCCAGCTTTCTTCACCATGTCCTAATTCGATCCACCCTGCCTATATTCACTGGTGCAAGAAAAATGCGGAGCTGCCCGAAACTTCGTTCTTAGCTGGCCTTTCTAGATCAGTGGTCTCCAGCCCCAAACACAAATGCAACAAGCTGTAAATGAAATGTAAATAATGACATTCCTACCGAAGATGACAAGCACGTTGTATTAACTTTCTTGCTGTTGAAAAATTAGCAGATTCCCTTTCCTCTTTTTGAACAGCGTTAAACATTTCTATGCCACGACGAATCGCAGATTTCAAAGTACAAAACCGCATGGATTTTTTTTTCAGACCTTGAATGTGCAAATGTTGGGCAAAATAAATTTCTGGTTGCCATATTCTGGCTAGTATGGTAAATAGCCACTAGTGTGTTGTACAGAAGAACTAACCCTTTTTGAGTGTTATCCAGTAGCAGTGGCCACTTTCCCAGTAGACTTTATAAATATAAATCCCTCGCAATTTTACAATTTTCATTTTGCACGTACCTATGTCTTGTACGATGGTTTTTTTTTTTTAAGATATGAATTTACAAAATGGTACAATATTCTTTAACCTCGGTAGTATGGCCTTTTAAAACCCTCGTAAATATGAGCATAATGCTGCCAACCGTTAGTTTCTAACTTACTCTTTTTTTTTCTGTGTTGCTAGTTGCCCTTTTTGGCGAGTAGGACTAAATTAAAGGCCAAGCTGTTAATTTTCATTTGTTGATTTCAACAGGCTATATTACTAACATAGTAGATTAGATGTAAGGCCATGAAAAAAAATATTCTTTGCTTCTTGAGCGTTTTTTTGAGGGAATTTTTTTTAATTTTTGAAAACAAATGGCATCAATAAAATCAATGTCCTAAGCAAATATAGAGCAGTTTAAGACCCAACAATTGGATGCACGACTTAATTTTTGTATTTTTCTTTGAAATGCTTGAGACTCAAAACAAATACCGGTCTCAAAGTTGCAATGTTTGACCAGGTGGGTTTTGGGTCACCAGCAAGGGGCCTGAGAAGCAACAATTTTTTTTGGAGGGAGGGGGCCTATATGGCTATAAGGAACGTTCGGTTAGAAGTTTTAACCAAAAGCTCGTATAGGCCTTGAAGGTTCATTGTAAACATTTGTAGGCTGGTAGTTTACAAAGCTGTTTGCGTCGGTTCACATCTTCATATTAGTAAAAACTTTTTTCCTGTTCTGATGCACTAAAGGCACTTGTCGAGCACTGGGACTACGTTACTGACACATTAGTAATATAATAAGACATTCTTACAACTAGTAGAGTGTTTTAACATTCTCATTATTTCATCCGAGGAACTTAAGGGTGTGTAAACAAGGTCATGTTTCAAACCTGAAGAAGTTCTTTGCACGAAATGTTGTAGAATGCACCTAGTTGGTTGATAACTTTTATTCTCGTTGTCATCATGACCAAAGAAATGCATGTTTTTTTTTTCAAACACACAGATACTGATGATGTCCAGGACTTCCTGTTGCACTTCCATTATGTGGTGTTATCTGTCAAAAAAAAAACCGTGATCGCTGCCGATACTGTAATCTAAAAAAAAAACGTTTTTGGTACTACTGGGAAACTCGTTAACCATGTTCGAAATTGATCATCGCTCACTTTTACAAGAAAGATCCTATAACTGCTAGTTTTCGACAGAATTTCTTCTCTTCATCAGGCACTTCTAAGAAACTTGCTCTTTGTCTAGTTACATCTATGGATTTTGTACTCGAC
This sequence comes from Lithobius niger, assembly GCA_023313725.1. Classification (NCBI taxonomy): domain Eukaryota; kingdom Metazoa; phylum Arthropoda; class Chilopoda; order Lithobiomorpha; family Lithobiidae; genus Lithobius; species Lithobius niger. The sequence goes on along the minus strand of JAHWFP010141294.1, from coordinate 50,658 downwards.
CGACACAGTAACTCTTAACTGTGTCCTTCATTCTCAACCACTTATGATGAAGCATTGAGTCATGCATTGAGTCATGCACAAATAAAAGACAAAAGTATTCGTTGACAGAAGAGTTGAGAGCGACGGGACGAAACTTGTGAATATCGAGGACTACGGTGTCGGCCGACTACAAAGTGCCAGAGATTGAATGAGAAAAAGGGCAAGTTTCAGAATAGTGCCTTATGAAAACCAAAGAAATTCTATTGGAAATTAGCAAGAAATAGGGAGACCTTTGAGTAAAAACATATCTGTACGTGTTACAACCTGGTAGTAATGTTCTCACCCACATCACAATATAGGCCGGGCAGGCTGAATTTTGTTTTTATTGCCTAAATGGAAATATACATTACCCGTAAATTTTTGTAAAAGGAATGCAATAAAGGTAAATGATATTTCCATTTAGGCAATAGAAACAAAATTCAGCCGCCCCTGGCCAAGGGGGCTGGCAATTTCATGTTATTTTTTTTTCAATTAGAGATGTTATGTTATTGATCAACAGTGGGAATGATGTTGGCTATCATTTCAATAACTCTATTTGAATGTGTAATTTACGATATTCTTGCAGAGAACTAGAATCAAAGCCCAGCTAGGAAGAGAAGTTTGCAGAGTAGCTGCGGAGGTGCTGAAAACGGTACCAAATCCCAAGAAAAGTAGATATGCAGCAGATATTATGAAAGTAATAAATAGTTATGCTGATGGACTAAATGTTGAAATCGACATACTGTAGAAACGTACATGTAAATAAATAAATTTATTTTTGTGGAGTACTGTACGCCACTTTTCATTCCAGACCATGGAAGTGCTTAATATTAATATCAAAATTATTTTGTGGTGAACCTGACCTGTCCTAGAGCTAATAATAATCATACCTTTGGCCAAGTAAATGGCATGGGGTACACAAAATTGGCCTTTTTGTCAACCCAAAATAAATCACAACAGCATGCTATCCATTAAACTTAGAAATTAAGGGGGCGATTCCAAATATACCTAAGCATATAAAACTGCCCTAATTGATGATACTTTGGATGTACCCTTATTTTAATGCTGGTCAAACACTAAGGACTCTTACTTTCCGTGATATTTGAAAACAAAATTGTGTGATGTTTGCTGGGAGAATTTGTAAAAGATGCGATGAAAAGTAGTTTTGCAAGTAGAAAATGTCCTCAAAAATATCGAACAATGCCAATAAAATTGTATTTTATTTAAATTTTTAGAATGGGCTACCATCAACGAACGGCATACCATATTTTACCACATAGTTAATACAAATTTATTTAGTGACAATTGTGACAGTAAATTTCCATTTTGTTTTTTTGCAAACGTACTACTTTCCATTAGAGAGATGGGATCAAATGCTCGGTGAAATCTCAGAAAATGCGGGCTCTTAGCCAACACTCATTTTTGATGTTTTTCCAAGTGGATTCGGAATTTGAAATTCTGGTTCCAAGTTGTATATCAAGAACTAAATATCCTGAAAAATAGTTTGGTGACCACACTTGCCTATGCGCCAAGTTTAATGCCCAGCAAATTTTTAAAAAATGTCTCTCAGGCGTATACAACTAAAAATTTGAAAAGTATTTTTTTTTTTACAGCTACATGTTAATTGGCTTTTAATAAACAACTTGATGCTTTCTAATCTACAGTTGACTTTTGGACCAATGACAATTCAAAGATATTTTTTGTCAGAACTGATAAAGTTAATTGACTACTTTTCTTCAGGCCTAATTTTTCGTTTTTATTTAGAGATCGGTGCACTGACCTTCATTATTGTGGTGGACTAGGTTAAAAAATTACACCTCCCTGAAACCAAAAGTCTTTCAAGTTGGAATAATGTTCCTCAGCTTAAAATGGCAGGAGGCATACCAAAAATACCAAGGATGGGGTTGTGGTGCCCGAAACTCTAGTATACGCTGTGGATTTTGTGTTTCACCAACCTGAAGTAGGTGTTCCTCTGCTACAGTAATTGTGAGTTTAAAAAATGTCCATTGAACGGAAATGTTGCAGCTCAAGGGTTTGGTAAAAGCACGTACATTTTAGCTCCAACATTACTTCAGAATAAAAAACAACCTCGTCATCCTATGACTATTTCTGTGGAGAACCAAATTTCATTTTCATGATTTATTTGCTTTTAAAGCCAAACTACTATTAATTAAAATGTGTATGCCTTTGCTGCAATGCTTCAGTTTTTGATATGCAAAACAATTGTTCAATAGATCACTTCATTTTATTTAGGTTGACAAATACGCAGAGGTAGTCATTAAAAAGCAAAAGTGTTTTCAACACTACACCACAATGGTAATTGTTAGTGTTTTGCTGGTGGCCGAGATGCAGAATTTTTTGTTTTGTTTTTTCTTTGCGTTGATCATAATCATGTCCCATGCTGGAAGGGGAACAGGCAATCTTTTAAACAACAAACTGTAGTACAGGAACACGTAATACATGTGTGAAGGCGAGTTATGCAGACTGAAGACATTATTTAGCCTCCTCCACCAGAAAAATGGCACAATATGAATAGACACCATTATGTATCTCATTAGACTGGCAAAGTTACAAGGCGTGCTTATAACACAAGACATCGTGTATGGTTTTAAACCACTAGACTTGATTCTTCTATTTTATAAGAATAATAAAAACAACTTCACTTTCAATGCTCTTTATTTGGACAATTCAAAAATCTTTAAAACTATCATGCTTATCTACATTTACTCCAGACCCTTCAGTCCTCCTATACCCATCTGCCAACTCACTTCTCTTTCATCAGAAATAAAGTAACTGGCAAATTTCTGCCTTTCCCTACAAGCTTCTGCTGTAAAGTTGTAGGCGTGATATTGTATGCAGGCTGCAGACCTGCATTTTGGGCTTGGCCATCACGCCATGCACCTTCGTGAAGAATGCCGTCAGCATCAATGTGGTCAACGTAGCCTGGTGAACAGTAGGCTTGATCTCTACCTGTAACATTTCAACGAATTAAGGAATGATACCGCAAGTATTATACAGTATTAAATATTTTCTCTTTCCAAAATTACATTTTTAAACTGTTCCTCGGGCAAAAATTTAATTTTTTTCCATGTGGGCAGGCGGTTTTTTTTTTTTACCATCTCCTTGTGTTTAAGATCTAGCCTACACAATGAATGCATAAGCGTTGTTAAAAAGTGCAACTACGGTAAGGCTTGCCGTAAGCGCACCTGTATTAAGAATTGAGCCCTTTGGCTCTCCATCATGTTTGATTTTAAGTCTTGCCATTTTATAAAATCACTCCATGAAAATAATACATGTTAAAACCAGTTTGCTTTTGCAGCAACACAGCAAGCAAAGATGGAAAAAAGTCCATGTAGGGACTTTTTAGGCGGTGCCTGTGAAACAAATTTTCTTTTAAATGGCCTTACCGTTTGGCTATAAATGATTGTCCGTAGCACACCACACAATCTAAATTACCAGCACTACAGAATCCAAAATACCACTTTAATCATTGTTTGTAATTTTCGGGTATCTTGTTTAGAAATTTTATACCTGATCGTACCAAGGTTTGGGGACCCAATTGCCATAGTATAAAAATGCTTCCGAGCTATATTTCTTATTATTGGAAGAAATGGTAATAGCAACAATGCTGATAAGAGTTAGGGGTGGCAAGACAAAGCAATTTTTTATCCTGATAATGTTATACTACCTCGATAAAAAGAATTTTGAGGTGGAAATAACATTACAATTGTATTACTTTAAAAAAAACAACCTTTGGTACCGGTGTAATCGTAACGATTGTGTAGTTTACTCGTTAGATTTGCCATGGGACACCCAGCTGGGCGAATGTTGCAAATAAATACGGATTTTGCAAGCGAATTAACGAAATAATTAATAGTCGATGCTTCATACATCAGAAATTGTAAAATACGATAATCAACATTAGTATTTTCGATATATCGATAATCGTGCCAACCCTAGTACTAGTATCGGCGTCGGTACAATCTTATTAAAATCAGTAGCATCAGTACTTGACTTAAAACAAAATTTGGAATATTACGTAGTTTGCTTCAGTAAGCATAGGCTAGCTATCCACAAACTGATAAGAAAATTTAAATCTAACAAACCTTCTGCTGCCACTTCGGTCATGAGATAATTATGCAGAACAACAGTTGCTTTCAAAACTAATTCTGCATTTTCTGCATTGAGCAGCATTGGCCGCCGGTATATCCTCCATCTGTTTGCTGTGATGCCAAAACAGCATTCACTGCAACGCCTGCAAATGAACAATATTTACTAAATTATTCCACATTATACTGCACAAAAACGATGCATGTATTACTGCGTGGACATCACTTTACATACCTTGCACGCTAAGACTGTAGTTAAAAATTCTTTTCATGATGTTAAGGCCTTGTGCAGGAAAACGCTGCATGAAGTCGGGTCTTAATTGGAAGGCTTCATCCCCAACAAAAACATGTGGAACGATTATGTCTGTGTCGGGAATTCTTTTGTTGCCAGGCAAACCCAGTGTTCCTGCTTCCATGTCCATTCCAATGCTGCCGGATCTCCACACGCCTCCATCCAAACTAAACCCGTACGCACCTATGTCCACTGCCAGATATTTGCAGTGAGGGTCAACAACTGCCATTAGAACTATTGAATTTGTACCCTGAAAAAAAAAGTGTAATTAATGTTCATGTTTGGAAAGCTTCTAATAGTTTGAAAAAGGTGCATGCGTGAAGCAGGAAGTCTAGTAAGGAGATGGCAAAACAACGATCGCAGAAATTGTTACTTGGTCAAAGACCCACTTGCAGTGACTTGACTTGCATAAAGCTTGGGGGGGGGGGG
>JAHWFP010141294.1:3742-31532 GCA_023313725.1 Lithobius niger | reverse complement strand
AACACTCGTGGCATATTGACATGCCCCTTTCCTGGTGATGTCTACCATTACATTCTGTATGATGCCGAGGTTGGGGAAGATGACTGGGAAGCCTTAAAGAGGTTACAACTACTGCATAATTGGAGGATGTTTTTGATGACAAATGAGGGATTAAAGATCACTCCCAATAAGACTCGCACACATTGATTGTCAGTCACCATATTGCGTTTAGGATGTCGACTGCCATTGAAGAACCTGAAGGTAGAGATTTTAACGCAGAAGGTATAAGCGATACCATCTGCAAAGACTTTATCCAGAACTGTAAAGCATATTCACTTAGTATGGAAATGATTGAAAAGTGGATTGTTGTTAAACCAATCAACTGGTTGTGGAGACAAATAAATTACGAATAGAAAAATAAAACAAATTTGCCATATGCAGTGTATTTGAATTCACTTCTCTCAAATAATATATGCCAGATCAATCCAAATTCTTTTATTTCAGAAATATAGTTTAGCTACTATAGCTCGAATTGAATCTAAAATGAGAAAGTCAAATGGTCGCCGATGGTCCGACCTAGATAAGCCACTTAACATTAATATTTTGGAATCTGAATTATCACATCGTCCTCCTTAAAAAGTCACCTTGCTAATGAAATGAAGGTTCTTTAAAATGCTAATCAAGTATCCAGCATCTGAAAACAAACATTCACAGGCTTGAAAAGTCGCTAGGGGAGGTTTCAAGGGTAGCGATAGAAAACAAAGGAAGATTAGAAAAGTTACTCTTTGAAAAGGAAGTAAAGAAATTACAGGGCAACATCGACAACCTTACGTGACAGAAAAGAGTCGGCTGGTACCAGTGATGATGCAAAACAAAATTCAGGAAAAGTTCTAACTGAACTCTAACCTTCTTCTAGCACAGCGTCAGCTTAAGAATTAAACTGGCCAGTTAAAACTTGAGTTGGACAGTGTTTTTGTACGACAAGACAAGCAGTAAAGTGAAGAAAATAAATGGTGAAATCACTTACAACAGAAATATTACAAGCTACGTTATGCTGAAAAGGACAAGGTTAAGAGATTGGTGAACACATTAGATTCAAACAATGCCCAAGTTTGTGTGCAGCTTACTTCCTTACTTGTGTGTATGATTGTTGGAAAGTCCTTGATTCGGCCAACACCATAAAAAAACACCGTGCGGTTTTCCTGGGCTACACGTGTCGATTTTTCCACATCGTTAAAAAATTACTGAAAAACAAACCTGTTAGCCAAATACTACAATTAAAAATTGAAGGAAATGATACAGTCGTTGCAAGGCAGACCACGTGGATCATTTTTTTCTTTTGGACGTTGATAATCATGCTAGGGACATATTCCAGTTGTTGTGCTCAAAACCAAGGAAGATTATGACCAATTAAAAGCATCAACAAATGTTTTCGCTGGCATACAAAAATTATTAGGGTAGGTGGTGGTGCAGTTTTTGACGATAAATTCTGCCCTATTGAAGTTTTTCTAGGCTCGGACATTTGCTCTAATACTGCTCGGTATGTTGGCTGCTGATTCCAACTGGTCTTGTATTTGGTGTTTTGCTCAAAAGCAGGATAGGTGGGATATTAGCAAGCCAGGACAATAGGACCAAACCACTGGCCGCAGATGTTTGATTTAGGGGTAGATTACGTGACACACAAAAATGGATGTGCCAGTGAGCCAATTTTAAAAATTGATCAAAGAACATTATTTTTAACATATTAGGTATATGCCCTAATTTGTATCTCTGATCGAATAGAAGAGAATTTAATGTTTGAAGTTTTTGACCGTGATGAAGAACACAATTTTGATATAAAAATAAAAAAGAAAGAGCTTCTTAGTCTGGAAGAAAAGTTGTCTGCAGGAAATGAGTTGTCTAACGAAAAAGTGAAGCTTCTTGATTCGTTGCCTGCACAACGCCTACTAGATGTTGTATTAGGACACTTGCGGCATTCATTTAGTGAACTGTACCAACTGCTACGTTGTTGTAAACCTTGCGACAAAAAAGCCAAAAGTGAAGAGTTGTAAAAAAAGGTTTGCCAGTGGGCAAAAGATTTTTATACTATATCACACAGGACATGCTGTAGTATGCCACGCACCGCAGCAAATCTTGCAGCATTGTTGCCTTCGGTGGTTTTCAGGAATGTTTCAGTATAAACGAGTTAAAAGATTAGCCAAGCTTCCATTTTTACTAAGGCAGCACCAATGCTGACATTGGATCGGATCGGTTGCCGATACTTTTGGTATTGGATCAGTATTGGCAACTTTTGGAACCGTTCGAGATAAGGTTGTGGCATTTTGCTCAACAAGTCACTTGGTGTCTCCTTATATCTGTATTAACTGAGGGGTTTTAAGCCAGACTAACCTAACCCACATTTTTTTCGTTTTTGAGTTTCTATCAGTTTCCCATAGATAATACTGACCTCTACAGACTACCATAGCCTCTTGGGCTGTCAACCAATCATGGTGCCTCCTGTAAGGCAAAGTTTATTCTGGCTTAACCCACTACGCGTTCGTAAAGCAAGCCAGAGTAACCTACACTCAAACCAAGATGGCGGATGGCAATGAAAAACAGGGGGGGGGGGGGGGGGCGGCGATTGAAAAACATTTGCTCGTGATCTTCTCGCTCTTACAAGGTGAAAATCCGTATCCAGACAGCTCATCTAACAGCAGTGGCAGTGAAACTGACCCTGCAGACCTTTCTACTTCTAGTGGTAAGTGTAAAAGGGCTCTTAATAGTATCAAACAGTTGAATTTTCGTTATTTTCGTAGGCAGTGCTATAAGCTACTTTGGCTTAATGTTGAAAATTGTTTAAGCTAGTCTGGCGTATGGCTGGTTAGCATTAGACTAAAGAGAGAGTAGGCTAATAATGTGCAGTTTCAACGTTTTAATACATAATTAGCTGAGGGTTGAGAAAACAATTGATTGCGACCAATAACCCATAACCGCCTGAAGGAACTTTCAGACCCTGTTTTTTAGAGTACCATATGGTACTCGGGTCAGTTCTCGGATTCGAACTGGCAATTCTCTTGGTTTGGAGCCGATGACGCTGACCACTGGGCCGTGACTGCCTGCTTTGCTCGGGGTCCCCGGGGACCCCTCACAAAGCTCGCGCTGGGACTTAGTTTTTCGCGCTTATACGTTGAAGGCGTACGTTCGTATCTAGGCGGTTATGGGTTAATATGCTAATATTATTATTTTTTTTTCAATTTATTATTTAATTCTTAAAACGAGTGTATGCAGTCTCAAAGTGACGAAGATGGAATGAATGGCAGTTTTGGTGAGGCGGCGATGAATGCCAGTGCAGATGAAGCAATATTTGCTTCCAATGATGATAATGTTCAAAATACTACAGATGTGGGTAATCGTCCAGTCCTAGGTGAGAGTTTGGCTAACCAATCTGGGAGATATATTAACAAGAAAAGAAATCGTAATAAAGGCACGCTTGGGGAGGAAAATTGGGAAAAAAGGGCTCGTAAGTCCAAATGAAACAAAGGCTTGAGTACATTTCCGTGACAAACAAAATTTTACCTGCAAAATTATTGAACCCTAAAGATTGTAATTGCAAATCAGGCTGTGCAAGAGAAATCACTCCTGAAAGACAACAGGAGATTCACAAAAACTTTTATGCTTTGGGAGACTGGGCACTTCAAACGACTTACTTCTTGGGTCTGATTAAAGTAGAAATAGTAAAGCGTCACTACGTACCAGGTGAAAACAGTCGGCGTAAATGGACAAGAATGTACTATTTGCCAAAAGACAGTGGCGAAGAAATAAAATTATGTAAAAAATTCTTCCAAAATACTCGACAACTTAGTGACTGTAAACTGTCATATGCTATTAAAACAAGGAAATTTGCTTCTCCACAGGCTGACAAACGAGGTAAACATTCCACTTGAAGAGTTCTGCAATTTTATCAATAAATTTCCTAAGCATACATCACACTATTGAAGAAAAGACAACCCAAACAAGCTGTACTTTGCACCAGGATTAAGTGTTGTTAAGTTATTTCAGCTATACTGCAAGGATGTTCCAATAGACAAGCAAGTAAAAGATCAGGTTTTTCGCAAATTGTTCAAGAAGAGATTTGGCAACATTAAATTCCACCAACCTCTCTCAGATACATGCAAAAGATGCGATGCTTTCGAGGTTAAGATCAAGTCTACGGAAGATGCAACGGAACTAGCAAATGTGAAGAAAAACAAAGACCTACACCTACGTAAGGCTGAAGCTGTCCGAGCAGCATTAAAATCAGATGCACAGAAAGGAAAAGACCATGACTTGAACACTACAGTTGCAGCTTTTGACTTACAGAAAACCTTGCCCACCCCTGTGCTATCTGCTGGTGTGTGTTATTACAAAAGACAACTATGGACTTTTATTCTGGGCTGTCATAACCAACGAATAATGAATCTTTCAGGTATGTGTGGTATGAGTCCAAGGCTTCTAGAGGACATCAGGAGATAGGTTCAGCCACCCTGAAAGTTTATTCAAGATAATGTTACCACTTCCAACCTTATTTTGTATAGTGATGCATGTGGCGGACAGAATCGCAACTTTAGACTGGCATCTCTATGGAATTACATTGTGAAAAGTGATGATTATTCTCTTACACGCATTGATCATAAATTTCTTGTCCCTGGACATTCATACCTACCATGTGATGAAGATTTTGGTTTGATTGAGAAGCAAAAAAATTTTTACCCAGATGTATAGTACATTCCTGATGACTGGGTTACAGTTATTAAAGCTGCCAGAAAGAGTAGTTCTTTCATTGTCAACGTGATGGATAAACACAACATCCTATCAACTGTTAATCTAGAAAGATGTCTGACAAACAGAAAGGTTGATGCTGAAAACGAATTAGATGCGCTTTGAGAAAACAAAACCGAACATAATGCAGTTTAAGTATACAACAAATGAAGACGTTTCCTTTTCTTCTGTAGACTTCACAAAAAATGCCCGACGAGGACTTCCTGCACCCGCCTACATTTTGACAGAGTTGTATCCTGACGGGAAAAAAATTGCCGAAGCGAAAGTAAAACATCTACTTGACCTCCTGGATTATGTGCTGCCAGTGCATCACGCATTCTATCAAGAACTTCAAGAGGATGCACGACTTGCTCCTAACATTATAGACGATTTGGACTGGCAAATAGAAGAAGAGCCAAGTGGAGATTAAGAACATTATTAGTGGTGCATTTAGATTTTTTTAGCCTACTAATCTTGTTGTTAGTATGCCAAAGTAGCCTATAGTTGACATAACCTTTTCATTATTTTTATAATGTTCATGCACAATCATAACTGAAATCATTTACACATTTTTACTGGTGCATTCAGTGTTCTTAAAATAATTTAATTTGGAAATAATTAGCCTACTAATCATTTGTCAGTATGCCAAAGTAGCCTATACGTGGCAATGACTTTAATTATTTTATTAAACCTCCTCACGGCGACTGCGGCGACACGCCGAGTGCCACTCCTCGACAGTGCCTTTAATGGTCCGTAACTTATTACCGTCTTGTCTGTCCCACAAGGTTTGCCAAAAAGCGTGTAACCTCAGACGCAGAGTTGGAAAGGCATCTGAGGGAACAAGGCTGAGATCCCTACCGAGAGGGCCAGAAAGGGCCCCTTTCGCAGCAGAATCAGCTTGTTCAGAGGTACAGATGTATGACAAGATTTAGATTAGGGGTTTGAATAACATCTCTGTAATGTGTGGTGCAGTGGCAACCCGGACCACTGCACTGTGACTGAGGTTGGCGCTGTCGACGCGCCATTAAGCCTCAATCCCCCCCCCCCTTATTTTATTATGTCCATGTTAATAATAAGTAAAACTTAGAAATAATTTTGTAAGCCAGTTCAAAGCTGAATAAAATGAGTATTCCGCTCCAAAACGTAATCTTTTACGAAGCATGGTTCACAAACTTTCATAACCATTTTACTCAAAACAGTTTTTTTTTTTAGTTAGGTTAGTCTGGCTTAAATCCCCTCAACTGTTGGTTACTGTTAAAAAGTTTTATTTTAATAATTGCTGGACATCTGCAGAAAATGGACATCGGTCCTGGTATCGGCCAAATTTTAAAAACTGGTTGGTATCATATGAGTGCAGCCTTACTTTTTACCGTAAAATAAATTTTAGGGGCGAAAAAAGTAGCTGTATGGCCATTTTAAAAAGTTTGTCTCCGAGTTCCCCAGATTTTTTAAACAAAATATAATTGGGATCATTCCCGGATGTACAGTTCCGGTAAAAAAAAAACGCCTTCGTTATACGGAAGAAGTTGCAGGATTAATGTATGCGACTCTGAGCGAAAATGTTGATATCTCGAAAACTACTGGGCAGAACTGAATGAAACAAAAACTAGGTTGCTTATTATGCTATCAGCTACATTTCTGTACGTATTACATGTAATGGTAAGTAGCCAAATATAATTGGCCGAACGAGCAGCACGAGTTGATAACTAATACTAGAACTGAATAAACAATATGCAAAGGACATGCAATATTCAGCAGAAAAATATAATGTGCAGTTCGGCCTTTGTTTCATGAAAATCCTCCACTGGTTTTCGAGATATCCTCAGATATCAAGTTTTTCTTGCTTGGCCAATTATTTTCAGTCGGTTAACGTAGTATTTAATAAGGGTAGAAATACAGTAGACAATCTAATAAGCAGTTCAGTCTTTGTTTCATGAAAATCCGTCCAGTAGTTTTCGAGATTGTTATTACGACCCTCGATGTAACGAAAAAGGGCGTTTTTTTTTTTACCGGATCTGTACTAACAGACTGGAGTGTTTGGCAAATGCAGGTACTCAGCGCGGGGTTAAATTTCAGCGGCAATATGCGGGGGAGGGAGAAATTTGTACTGTGGCTCAGAATCCTTTTTCAGTGGCACTAAGCAGCTGAAAAATGAAAGTTTGCTACGAAATTCAAAATTGTTGAGCAATAGCCTACTTTTCTGGATTGTTGCAGAGTAAAATTTACTTTCAAAATTCAAATAGCCTAGTAAGATACTTTTCTGGATTGTTGCCAAGTAAAATTTGACAAATATGCACCAACCTGCAGGAGTAATAATACAGGTGAAGGGATTACATGAAAAGACATCGGATGGGAAACGCCCATTGTTGGCAATCACCATGGGTAGGCTTAGAACAATATGCTTTTAGATAGCGGTTAAAAGGGTTAAAGGGTTTAACGAGCGTTAACCACTCCTGGTCATCTGCCCGAAGCCCTAAGGCCAGATAGCGGATATACATCCACAACAATAAACAGTGTTACGGCAACTAAGTTAGAGGCCATTGGACATTAAAGGCAGGTGTTATGAAAGTTTGCAGCATCGGAGCCGTCGAGTTGCCTGGCTCTTGCTCACAGCGAACAAAGGAATGAGCATAGAAATTTCTATTAACGCAACAAAACAGCCACATTAAATCATTAATTATTGAGTAAATATTTGGTACATCATCGTACACCTAGGAGCTAGCTATAAAGGTTGACGATATTACTGCCACTAGATGACAACAGTATTTTCTTTACTTTCTACCGTAGCGCCATCCAGTGGCAGAAATATTGTTAACCTTTACAGCTTGCTTCCAGCTGCACGAGGCCATACCAACTTTTTACTCAATAGTTAAGGAGGAATGTAACTTGTTTTTTGTATTAAAAGATATTTCTTTGTGTTTTCCTTTGCTCGCTGCAAGCAAGTGCTAGAAAAAACTAGACCAGCGCTAGATGCTGCAAAGGTTCATTTGGTGGCAACCCATCTTTAATTCACCACAGTACAAATATAACATTTTTGTTGGCTAGGGGCACTATTCATGGCGGCGGCCATTTGCACACTACCATCACGTGGGAATCTGGGAAACATGAAAAAGCAACTCGTCTTAAGATTACCAGGAGCAGCAGACGAAGTCGTATTGGGGTGTGACTATGTTTAGTTGTTGACATCAGGTACAATGGATGGAGAGTGGGAGTAGGACCAATCCTGTATACTAGCCGTCGCGTGTACATACGGTTGTTGGAAAAACAAACTGGTCGTTCATTGCTATGGCTCGTGTACCTTCTCCATTTCAATGAGCTCCCTCTCCGACAATTTTTAGATAGAAAGACCTCTGGTCCTAGCGAATATTCTGGTCCTATTAAGTGGAAACTGCAAATAGGTGTCCTGCAACCTGTACTGGCATTTAAGAAAACTGCCATTGAATTGCCCAGATTGGATGTTGGAGACCTAAGCAGTGATCAAAGATACTAATACGATGGTACAAGCCATCAGAAGAGGTCATTGTTCTCTGGATTTGTTACCAAGAGACCCTGAAAAGTTAGTCCACTTAAGCTGGACTGACCACTGCGAACAGGATTCTCCGATTGTACATTGGAACATAAGAACCATCCTAAACTTTGACAGAGTTCGTCTTGAAGGTCTACGTCAAAATGTGGTTTAAATCAAGGCCAAGCATTTGTGCCAGACTGGAGGAGTTTATCTGTGGAACACGATTCAATGTACCAAGCACCTGAACAAAGATCTGAAAGAAATGGTTCATGAAGTTATTCAGAGAAATGCTTTCTTTGGACACCCAGACAACATTATTGCCTTTATGATTGCAAACGAACGGAAGCTAGTACGGGCACTTGGATACTGTCAAATAATGCAGGCAAGGAAAAGGAAGAAGAATCAGATGACAGTTCATAGTTCCGAATCTTATCTTCAAGTTAATGAATACTACAAACTAATCAGTTGGCAGGAGACTGAGGTTATGGCACTCCAACCGACCAATATGCTGACTGATGGGAACTTACCCAGTGCGTGCAAAGTGGTTAATAACACTTGTGAATAAGGTTTAAACAAAAGAACAATAGTAAAGAAAATATAGCTTGGACAGCAGACTATCTGAAACAATAACACATTTTACAGTCAGGGAGGGCGCGGTATAATTTGTGTATTTTTTTCTCAAAATTTCGGGTCAAAGTTAGGAGAAGATATTGTCCTTCATCGAAAAAAAAATGTCTTTGCTGATTGCAAAAGGCAACTTTTGGTTCCGCTCATTAAGTTACTGTATCTGGGGAAATGGCTGAAGTTTAATTTGTGTATTTTCAGCCTTTTTTTTGGGGGGGGGGAGGGGGTAGTTGATATTGGCCCACATCGGGAAAAAAATTGTAATGTTTTCTTAGCCAAACTGCAACTTTTGCGAACTCTTACAATCCCAGACTGCTACTTGGGTTAAGCACGACCCTACTGCCCACGATACAATTTCCTTTAGCAGTAGGGACAGTGCTACCTCACATGGCAGAGATAATTATGCCAAAAAATGGGCATATACTACGGACCAGGGAATTCCTGATTTCTTTGACATGATTTCCCACACAGAGTATACTGTGCCTCCGAAACCGAGGTCAACAACATGTACGACAAAGAGGTGATGCTCCAGTATTACAGCTAAATCCATGACGCATGTACCACAAGACTCATCCCCACCAAATCTCCACAAGAGAATCGGCCAAAACTTTGTTAACACGAGTTCCATGGGAACACTCAAATTGAGTTTTTAGTTGCATTACAAAACTGTATTATAGGAAAGGAGGAAATGAAAATTGTGTTGGAAGGCTTAGCATGAAAAATTCTTATTGAAAAAGAAGAAAATACAGACGATGGTGGGTTTCTTTACCATATTTACATGTCTACTGTTGCGGAATAAGAACAAATGGTGGATCTCGGAGAGTGTTAGTGGCTCAGCTCTTCGGCCCTACAAACCGAACAAACGCTTCCATCAATATTGCGATGTTAGATACAGACAAAGCCATTAAAGCAGCAATGAAAAAAATATCCCAAAGAATGGTAGGTATGCAGTGATGAGGCAGGTATTTATTAGGTATTGGCATATGTATTATAGGCGCACTACTGGATTGGAAAAATCAAATCATGGATATACTGCATCCATTTTTTTTTCGAGTTTGTAGTTGTAGAAATTTTCACATAGAATTTACTGACATGCAAAATAGCTACTGGAACAGTGATGCACTTAAAAGAGCTTGGCACGTACGTATAACATTAAAAAAGGAACTTGGGTTGTTTAGCTACACTTCTGGTGCATTCAGGACCAAGAGCTTACTGCAGACAACACAGTCAATAATCATTAGTTGCGCTGCCTGTATTTACATGGAGCGTACATGGAGCGGCAGGAGTTGGTAAGTGTTGTTTCCTAGAAATATTTTTATCCGAACAAACTACCCATACATTTTACCCTCGAGTTGTTGTGACCTAGGCTACAAATTCTATACTTTACAGACAAATCCAGAAATTTTCACAAATGAAATTGTATGTGAAATAATTATGCAACTTGGTGAACACACTGACCGACGTAGAATTGAGTTTTCATCACCAAGTTTTCATTGTAAATTGATAATGCCATACGTTACTTCATCATAGCTTTTAAGTTTAAGTTTTAGTTTTGTTTGATGGGAGCAGGAAAGGTTTTTCTGTTAATTGCACTACAATAAGTAGATTTACCATAATCACCACTTGTGGGCACTTCAAGGATTTTGGTAGCTAACGGGGTGAAGGTTGACTAAAAAAAAGAACCATTTATGAATCAACTGTAAACATGTTTTCGACTGGACGAGTGAAAAACCACAAACTCGTTAAACAGAAATTCGCATCACATTACATACTATTATAATGGGACATCAGGTTCACAGTTACCAGCAGAAGACAAGAAAATATCTTTGAAGACTTTACCCATAGAATGGGTTAGGTTCTTCTCCAATATTTCATTTGATATCAGTAACACTTTGATCTTCATTAGTGATTTCCTGTTTTAATGCCGAAAATTGACTATTTGTCAGGATCAGGTTTGCTACAGCTTGTCTAAAGTGTGGTGGCAAATATTGCTATTTTTCATCTTTCAATTATGCAAGGAAGCGAATGTACTACTAAGGGAATGAGTTTAGAACCGATTTCGCTTCCTAAAGGCTACTTACCATTATCAATCCATATGCCAAAAACAACCATATGCCGTATGCTAAAATTTCTTGTCAACGAATATTTGCAACTAGTTTCAAAACATTGGCTCAATCTCTTCACAGCAAAACAAGAGGAAGAATATCGTGATTAGATCTCGACAAAATCAGAAATTTGTAGCATTCTGGAATTAGTCTTGAAAGCAACATTCCACAAAATGTTTACACACATGCTAAAGTAAGTGCTTTGTTGCGGCCAACCATAACATGTATTGCTAAATTTGTTATGCCCTTCAAGCATATCAGTATCTAAAAAAAAAAAGTTATCTTTTACTTGTGCACAAAGAAGTTATTCTGTCCCACATCATGAATTTAACTAAAATGGTTTCCTTAACTTTCAAAATAGAAGAAAAAAAATATTACATACAGCTCGTTGTCTTTCCAGACCTTCCTTTGTAATACGGATAACTGGGTGCCCATTTGTGCTGGAGGCAAAACAAAGGACTCAAATCACTAACACAAAGAATGGCTACATGTTGAAATGACAAAAACTGATAACCATTGGCAATAAGATGAAATCAAACAGAAAATGGATCAACCCCATCATCACATTTATATCTATCTTGAAGGAGTATCCATCATTGTTCACTCTCACTGGAGAGCAATGAAGGGTTTGGCCAGTTGATGGGTATAGAACTCTTAAAAATAACTCTGTTGTAAAAGTTTCTAAGTTTGCATAATCTATTATTAGGGTTGTGGAAATTACTACAACCTCAACAAGGGTGAGCAACTATTTATTGTTGACTGAGGATGAAAGCCTTATTTTGAAACTTTCTGCTATTAGTGTTTTGTCAATTACTTTGCAAGAACAACGTTAGTTTTAATTAGTTTTTGTAGAATGGACATTTGTTGATGGTGATATTCTTTTTAGAAGATGTCATCCCGGGGATGTATAATGCTTGATTGATTAACACAAGCCAACGTTGCCAGATTTGAATACACGTCTGACAGTTAAAAGATAGATTATTGCTATTTGTGTTTTGCCATTTGCTTTGCAAGAATTACACGATTTAATTCGTTATTGCAGAATTGACAATATTGATGGTGATATTCTTTTTAGAAGATATCTTCCCGGAGATGAAAAATGTTTGTTCATCAAGATAAAAAAAAGACGACTTCGTAATGCAAGGGTCCATGAAACACTTGATACGTGAGTTTTTGGTTACTCTACAAAACGTACTAAACGTACAAAACGTACAATACAACATGACTTCGTAATGCAAGGATCCATGAAACACTTGATACGTGAGTTTTTGGTTACTCTACAAATCGTACAAAACGTACAAAACGAAGGAGGGAAGACAATGGTCTTGAAAGGCTTAGCGAGAATGCAGCCAAGTGGTAGCAACTAATCTCTTTGGCCTTATAAACTTTGTAAATACTTCCATCAATATTGCGATGCTAGATACAGACAGAGACATTAAAGCAGCAATGAAATCTGCCACTAAGCCTGATAGGTATGATAGGAGAAATCAAATTTTGGATACAATGTATCTATTTTTTTCGAGTTCGTAGTTGTAGTCTGCATTTACATGGAGCGACAGGAGTTGGAAAGTCTCGTTGCCTGGAATCATTTTTACCTGAACTAACTACCCATGCATTTTACCCTGGAGTTATAGGGAAGTTCGTGTTTAGTGGTCTACGCTACGAATTTATAAGTATATACTTTACAGATACAAATCCTGAGAAAGTTTCACAACTGATGTTGCATGCGAAATGATTTTTACGACTTAGTGCACACACTGACCTACGTAGAATTGAGTTTTCGTCACCAAGTTTTCGTTGTAGGTCGATAATTCCATGTTAGTTCGTCATAGCTTTCCAAATTGACGTTATGTTTGATCACCATAATCAACGCTTGTGGAAACTTCAGGGATTTGATAGCTAACGGGTTGATGGTTGACAAACTATTTATGAGGGGGGGGGGGGGGAATTGAGGCTTAATGGCGCGTCGACAACTTGGACATTAGCGCCAACCTCAGTCACAGTGCAGTGGTCCGGGTTGCCACTGCACCACACATTACAGAGATGTTATTCAAACCCCTAATCTAAATCTTGTCATACATCTGTACCTCCTGCAAAAATTGAAAAACACCGGACAGGAGGACAGACTTATCGCCCAACTGACGCGCAATGTCATGCGGAAGATGGAACCGACGACGAACACCATCAAGATGGCGACAATCAACAAGTAAGTGCCGGGCCGTCGACACCAAGAACATTCAGGAGGGTCAACCCCCCGCAAAAGGAAACAGTAAGTCGGGTGTGACCTATTTATGAATCAACTGTAAACTTGTTTTCAGCTAGAAGAGTGAAAAACCACAAACCAGTGAAACAAAGGAAGATGGTAGGACCATCTCGTCGAAAATATTCATTTCAGTACTTTCTTTAAAAAAAATAATGTAAAGAAGCCAGTATGCAAGGAGATGTTTCTCGCAACACTTGCAATGGGAGAGTGGTCAGCACAGAACTGGCTTCAGTCTACAGCTAGGACAGGACTTCATGATAGTTTTGATAGCGTTAAAAAAAACTAGGAACCCCAGTTCTTGAAAATATTACTGAATTCATTAGCCACGGTCCGTTCTCATTATAGTAGAGTTCGGAGCCAAAACAATTATTTAGAGCCAATTATACCAACCACGGCAGAACTACATACGAAATACACAAAACGCTGCAAAGAGGAATCCAAAGTACCTCTTTGTATAAAATTCTGGAAGACATGTTTGAAGAGATGAACCACTTGATCAGTGTGATACTTTTGTTGGGGGGGGGGGGGGGGATTGAGGCTTAATGGTGCGTCGACAGCTTGGTCAAAAATGGGACCGTGAGTGAAGGAGTATGGAACGACCACCAGTCTAAGAAACGGGTGGCTCAATTTGAGAAAGATGCTGATAAAGCAATTGAAGACTTTAATGTCTACACTCAGGATCTGCAGGCCTTGCTGAGAACTCCACGACTGCAAGCAAGTGCTTTGTACTACCGAATGAAACTTGCTGTTCACAAACTAACATTTTTAAATCTGACATACCAAGATGTGAACAATTTTGTGTGAAACGAGTGTGCTTTTGGTGGTTAGGTGGTTGACAGCAAATGAATTCACAAGCATCTACGTAGATTTTGTGAAAGGAAAGATTGAAGCATCTAAGAAGAAAACATTCATAATTTGGTCGGATGGATGCAATTACCAAAACAGAAACTGCACACTGGCTAATGGCTTGTTACAAGCAGCTGTAGACAAACAAGTTGCAATTATTCAGAATTTCTCGTGGAAGGACAACTCAAATGGAGTGTGACTCTGTTCATGCTACCATAGAAAAAAAAAACTTCAGGAAAAAGGAAGTTTATGTACCTGCAGAGCATGTTAACATTATCAAAACAGCAGGGGGGGGGGGGGGGCGGGGAGGAGATTGAGTCTTAATGGCGCGTCGACAGCTAGGTCATTTGCATCAACCTCAGTCACAGTGCAGTGATTCGTGTTGCCACTGCACCACACATTAGAGTTATTATACAAACCCCGAATCTAAATCTTGTTATACATCTGTACCTCCTGCAAAAAATGAAAAACAATGGACAGGAGGAGGGGGGGGGGATTGAGGCTTAATGGCACGTCGACAACTTGGTCATTAGCGCCAACCTCAGTCACAGTGCAGTGGTCCGGGTTGCCACTGCACCACACATTACAGAGAAGTTATTCAAACCCCTAATCTAAATCTTGTCATACATCTGTACCTCCTGCAAAAATTGAAAAACACCGGACAGGAGGACAGACTTATCGCCCAACTGACGCGCAATGTCATGCGGAAGATGGAAACGACGACGAACATCATCAAGATGGCGACAATCAACAAGCAAGTGGCGGTCCGTAAGTGGCCGCCGACACCAATAACATTCAGGAGGGTCAACCCCCTGCAAAAGGAAACAGTAAGTAAGTCGAGTGTGACCAATGCGCAAACAGGCCAACACCACCTCCTCACGGCGACTGCGGCGACACGCCGAGTGCCATTCCTCAACAGTGCCTTTAATAGCTCGTAATTTATTGCCGTCCTGTCCATCCCACGAGGCTTGCCAAAAAGCGTGTAACCTCAGACGCAGAGTTGGAAAAGCGTCCGAGGGAACAAGGCTGAGATCCCTTCCGAGAGGGCCAGAAAGGGCCCCTTTTGCTGCAGAATCCACTTGCTCATTTCCACCTATCCCAACATGGCCCGGGATCCAGCAGAAAAGTGGGCAAGCGGGAAAGCAAAGCTTGGACACGTTGTGTCAAGGGGTTCCGAGGATTGTAATTCGCCAAGGACTCCAGGGCACTCATGGAATCGCTAAAGATAATGAAATGCGTGCCCTGAAGGCCAAGGATCCATTCCACCGCCAAACCGAGAGCCAAAAGCTCTGCAGAAAACACAGAATAGCCTGATGGAAGGCGATGGGCAACCGTCACTCCCTTACAAACACAAGCACAAGCCACGCCAGCGTCTGACTTCGACCCATCAGTAAACAGCTGCTGATAACCGGCGTACTGAGAACACAGACGGCGGAACTCCTGTAAGTACAGGACAGGAGGACAGACTTATCGCCTAACTGAGGCGCAATGTCTCCCGGAAGATGGAAACGGTGACGAACACCATCAAGACGGTGACAAGCAAGCATCGGACCATAAGTGCCGTCGACACCAATGACACTCAGGAGGGTCAACCCCCCCCCCCCTCAAAAGGAAACAGTGGGTAATTTGGGTGTGACCAATGCATAAACGGGCCAACACCACCTCTTCACGGCGACTGTGGCGAGAAAAACGGGAAGAAAGTCTGGTAAACAGTATTCAGTAAAATATCTAAGACTATCAACAACTGAAGTTTTACTCATCAATAAGGCCTGGAAACCGTGTAGGAGATCCTGTTATGACGGGTATTAGATGTATAACGTACAGCTCAAGTGGTGAAATAAAATACAAGCTGAAGTTTGACGATGAGTAGGAGTTGCTATCAAGGCGCCCTACAATGGTTGATAGAGCTCTGGTAGTGGACACTCTCTATGCAGAACAAGCATCTTCAGGAATTGAAGGAAGTTAACCTCCGTGATAACTTGCTTGTTGAAGGGTAATCGAATCATAAAATGTTTAAGCCTTCTTTTTTCTACCTGTAATTTTAATTATTTTACCACTTTGAACCATTTTATAACACCGCCCAACTTTTTCTATTACGGTATCAATACTACTTTGTAATTTGAATGCCTCTACAACGATTTTTCTAATAAAACTGCGGACTTCACACCTGGTTAAGTGTCCATGGGTTCAGCGATTTGTAAGTCATCCTCCAACTTTAGAATTCTTCATGTGACATTTTCAAAACAATTTTCTATACGTGCTAATTGTCGTGTGTTATTGCAACACTTGATTTATTAGTTTTTTGCTTCTCCTGTAAAATTTGCTTTTTTGGTCATAAAAGGTCTGATGAGGCGGGTACCTATTAGGTATTAGCATTATGTATATAGGACACACTTCTGAATCAGGAAAAATCAGGAGATATAATGCATACATTTCTTTCGAGTTTGTAATTGTGTAAATTCTCACCAAGAACTTATTGACATGAAAACTAGCTACTGGAAGTGTTGCATTTGAACACGAAATACCTTGGCATGTACTATACGTAAATAATTTTTTTCCTACATACAATATTAGAAATGGAGATTGGGTTAGTATGCAGCATTTCTGGTGCATCAGGTACAACAACAATTCTCAGTTTCGCTGTCTGTATTTAAATGCAGCGGCAGGAGTTAGAAAGTCTCATCCCCTTAAATGATTCTTACTTGAACTTCGAATTCAAACTGAACTACAAATTCATATATCCTGAAATTTTCTTAAATGAAGTTGTATGTGAAATGATTTTGTGACTCAGTGAACACACTGACCACGTGGAATTGAGTTTTCATTGAAGGTTGATAATGCCAAATGTTACTTCGTCATAGCTTCCCAAATTTGCGTTGTTTGATGTGAGCACGAAAAGTTTTTTTTTTTCTTAATTCAACTGCACTAAGTAGATTCACCGTAATCCTAGGGGGGTTAGGATGTCTACTTCAAGCACCACCCCTCCACCTCCTGAGTCTCTAGTAGGAGGAGACTCAGACCCCCTTTTAAATCCTACTACCGATCGGGATGCAGATGCGCCTAGACAATCCAGGCTGAGAAATATTACCCGCAAGAGCTGGAAGATTCTTGTTAACATTCATGACGGAGAATTCCACCTAGCTCCTTATACCATTCCTATTGGAATTGGCTTAAGTTACTACTACCTATCTCGATAACACACCGACTTTGACTTCTGCTCTCGTGGAGCAGTCCCACCAGGCACTAGGTGCACTTACATCTATGAGGATACGGCTAACCGTTATTTGCTCTGTGTTGAACCAAGTAGCAAGACCTTGATTCAGAGTCTTTTGCAGCGGGCCGGTATCGAGCAGAACCCGGGACAAAAAATTATAAATTAAAAAAAAAAGAAAGAAAAAAAAACGTGTGTGGGGATTTAAATATTGTTGTCATACAGCACTGTTTACGTGTCTAGGAGTGATTCTCTTTTAAGCTACTGCATTGAATTACGAGGTGGGAAGGGCCGGATGTTCTTATCACAGGGGAAGGAGAACTAATTTTTTTAAAGAAGCTATCTAAATTACCTACCCCTGGAATAAAAGTACATAAAATAAAACATCAGCATAAAATAATATGGCTTTTTAGAAGACGTCGTTCCGGGATTGCACTTGAACTTTCGTCGTTCCGGGGTTTGTTCTTGGTGTTGTACTTGAACGTGAAATACCTTGGCATGCCTTGATATTCTTTTTAGAAGACGTCGTCCTGGGGGTGAAGTCGTCCCGGGGATGAATAATGATTGTTCATCAGAATAAAAAATGCGGAGACTTCGTAATGGGGGGGGGGGGGGAGGATGAGGCTTAATGGCGCGTCGACAGCTTGGTCATTAGCGCCAACCCCAGTCACAGTGCAGTGGTCCGGGTTGCCACTGCACCACACATTACAGAGATATTATTCAAACCCCTAATCTAAATCTTGTCATACATCTGTAACTCCTGGAAAAATTGAAAAACACCGGACAGGAGGAGGTGGATCGTAATGCAAGGGATCCACGGGAACACTCATAATGTGAGGGTTGGTTATGCTGCAAAACCATATTACAAGGAAGGAAGGAATGACAATGGTCTTGGAAGGCTTAGCGAAAAAATTTCTCACCGGGAAAGAAGAAAACACACACGCTGGTGGGTTTCGTCATATATTTTTACATGTCTACTATTGCAGAATACGAACGAATGGTGGATCTCAGGTGAGTGATAGTGGCTAATCCGTTTGGCCCCATAAACTTTGCAAACGCTTCCATCAATATTGCGATGCTAAATAGAAACAAAGCTATTAAAGCAGCAATGAAATATGCCACTAAGAGTGGTAGGTATGCAGTGGTGAGGCGGCTACTTATTAGGTATTGGCAAATGTATTATAAGACCAATTTCTGGATCAGGGAAAAATCTAATTTTGATATAATGCATCCATTTTATGTCGAGTTCACCGTTATAGAAATTCGCACCAAGAATTTATTGACACGTAGGCTACATGTAGCTACTGGATTGGTATTGTACTTGAACGTGAAATACCTTGGCATGCTTTGATATTCTTTTTAGAAAACGTCGTCCCGAGGGTGAATAATGATTGTTCATCAGAATAAAAAAAGGAGACTTCGTAATGCAAGGGGTCCACGGGAACACTTATCACGTGAAGGTTGGTTATGCTGCAAAACCATATTACAAGGAAGGAAGGAATGACAATGGTCTTGGAAGGCTTAACAAAAAAATTTCTCACTGGGTATATTTACATGTCTACTTTTGCAGAATAAGAACGAATGGTAGATCTCAGGTGAGTGATAGTGGCTAATCTCTTTAGCCCTATAAACTTTGCAAACGCTTCCATCAATATTGCGATACTTAATAGAAACAAAGCTATTAAAGCAGCAATGAAACATGCCACTAAGAGTGGTAGGTATGCAGTGGTGAGGCGCGTACTTATTAGGTATAGGCAAATGTATTTTAAGACCAATTTCTGGATCCGGGAAAAATCTAATTTTAAATATAATTCATCCATTTTATTTTGAGTTCACAATTATAGAAATTCTCACCAAGAATTTATTGACACACAAGCTACATGTAGCTATTGGAATGGTATTGCACTTAAACGTGAAATACCTTGGCATGCATTATAGCATGAAGAATTTTTTTGCTTCGTATAACATTAGAAATGGAACTTGGGTTGTTCAGCTACACTTTTGGTGAATTCAGGTCCAAGAGCTTACTGTAGACAATGCAGTCAATAATCCTCCGTTGCGCTGTCTGTATTTACATGTAGCGGCAGTAGTGAGAAAATCTCATCTCCTGAAATAAATTTTTTCCGTACCAACTACCCAAGCATGTTACCCTGGATTTGCAGTTCGCGGTCTAGGCTACGAATTCTAAAGTATATACTTTACAGACACAGATCCTGAAATTTTCACAAATGAAGTTGCATGAGAAATGATTTTACGAATTACTGAAGGGGGGGGGGATTGAGGCTTGCTTAATGGCGCGTCGACAACTTGGTCATTAGCGCCAACCTCAGTCACAGTGCAGTGGTCCGGGTTGCCACTGCACCACACATTACAGAGACGTCTTCTGTGGCGCACTCCGGGCAGGCGGAGGCTTAGCCTGCCTGGGAACAGTTAGAGCATCAGGAACAGTAACAGGAGCACAAGCATCTGCAGGTGAGCAGATGTCGACGGCACGGCAGCAACCGGGTCCGAAGGACCCAAAACACCCTGCAAAGATGGATGTTGCTGGGTCAACAAAGTAACAAGCATGCCGACCGTCCTCGTCAAAGACCTGAGCTCAGCGCGCAAATCCGCCAAATCAGCACTCAGTAACTGGACCAGGCAATGGCGCACTGCACACCTGCGCAAAAGATCGTGTTATCGTCGGCACCGATATTTTGGCTTTCTTCCGGACCTCCGAGTAGGAAAGCCCGTCCTTTACCTTCAATTCCTGAACACGACGTTCCTCGACATAAACACGGCAGTCCCGTGAAGAGGCCTGGTGCTGACCACCGCAGTTCACGCACCGCTCTGGGGCAGCACAATCAGTGCCCTCATGGGCTGCCTGAGCACAGCTAACACAGGTTGGCTTACCCTTACACGAACCGCTGATATGACCAAAGCGTTGACAGCGGTAACACCGCATTGGGTTCGGGACGTAACATCTGACCTTCAACCGCAGGTGAACGGCAATAATGTGCTGCGGTGCAACCAGCGAATCAAAGGTCAGGAAAAAAGTGTCAGTAGGCTGAGCACCAATGTCACCTTTTCGCGTGAAACGCCTAACGGCCGTAACTCCTTGTGACTCGAGTTCGTCCAGGATGACATCATCACTGAGACCCCTCAAATCAAAGCACGTCACGACCCCCTTACTGCTATTCAAGGTACGATGCGGCTCCACACGCACCGGGAATAACCCCAGTGCACTCGCCTTCAAAAGCCTCTTTGCCTGTGCATCGTCCGCAACCTCCACAAGGTATCCCCCAGCACGGAGCCGAGAGACACTCTTCGGATCTGAACCACAGACATCGAGTCTGAGTAAATATCCATTTCATCAACTTGTAATTCTTCCAGAGAGTATTCAAATGCCATTGTCAGAGCTTCTACTTCCGCTTGAAAAATCGAGTTTTCGCTATATTACTACTATCGATTTATGAAGCACTTATAACCAGATCCCTTTAGACAAGGAGTCAAGCCAGCTTGCTGCGTTCGGCGCCCCAGGCAGTCTGCACGGTTCGGGATGCGTTCCGCCACAAATTATTTCAAAGAATGATGGATGAAATGCTTCGAACCCCTGATTTCCAGGGATTATTTATCAAGACGATTGCATACTAATTAGCCAGGATTTTTTGGAACATACAAAGCTAAGATTTCATTTTAGACCGCTTAAACTTTGCAAATCTAACAAAATGTTGGCCAAGTTTAATCTGTGTTGCTCCTAGGCCCGCATTTTGGGATTTATTTTATCATCCAAAGGCACACTACCAGACCCAGCTAAGTCGACGCAATCTGTAAGACAAAGACCCCTACCAAAATAAAGGAAGTTCAAAGCTTTCTCGGCAGGTGCACTTTTTTTAGACGTTACGTTTGTTCATACTCTTTGATGGCGTGCCAAGTTGGTGTGGTCCCCCGAGTGTGATTTGGCCTTTAAAACACTAAAGGAAAAACTTGTATCTGCCATCCTTGCGCAGCGTGATTTTACCAAGCTCTTTACAATCCACTGCGACAGCTCGATTTACAATCCACTGCGACAGCTCGAAATATGTTTTGGGTTCGGTGCTGTTACAAGATGGTGAAAATGGACCCAGGGTTGTATGTTACGCAAGTCGTTTGCTTCGTTATAACGAGTTTTTTTTGTACGGTCGAAAAAGAAGCGCTTATAGTACTTTGGTCTGTTGAACTGTTTAGGCCTTACATGGAATCAAACGAGTTTACCGTCATCTCTGCTCATCGCTCTCTTCTCGTGTAAACAATTTAGAAAACTTACTAAGAATCTCCATGGGAACGACAACACCAAGTTTATTCATGAAGATTGCCTGGGGTTTGACAAGATCATAAACTGAGGCCATTTTTTTTTACCTTTTAAGTAAGAATTTTAGCGAAAGTTGTTCGCCATCTTCACACGAGTCAATTAACGAATGCATGGTAAAGTTTGAATGAGCACTCATTCAAGTAGTACATGCCAAAAAAAAAAAAACAATATAGAACAGTTATAAAACATGGGCTCATTTCAACGATACAACTGGCTACTTGTATCATACTACTTGTATACTAGATGTGCTACTCTTCCTCCAAACACAATTGTTGCAATTGACAATTTCTTTACGTCTTTTGAATTAATGAAGAATTGTTTAGCAAGGGCGTCTATGCTGTTAAAACCATCAGTGTAAACCGTAAGGGTTTGCCAGACATGATAGCTAAGGCAAAAGGAAGAAAGAAGGCGAGCCTCTTTGGGATCGTAGTGACAGCATTAGTGTAATCCAGTGTACGGACACAAAGCTTGTGAATGTGTTGATTACCGCCCATGATCCCACCAATATGACGCTAGTACCCAAAAAGATGGGTCATCCGAACCAGAACCAACCCTAAATAGGGGGGGGGGGGGATGAGGCTTAATGGCGCGTCGACAGCTTGGTCATTAGCGCCAACCTCAGTCACAGTGCAGTGGTCCGGGTTGCCACTGCACCACACATTGTTGCCACTGCACCACACATTACAGAGATGTTATTCAAACCCCTAATCTAAATCTTGTCATACATCTGTACCTCCTGCAAAAATTGAAAAACACCGGACAGGAGGACAGACTTTAAATATGGGGGAAGTGGATCATTTTTATCACTTTCTAGCTTCCTACCCAAATAAGTTTTGGATGTGACTGTTTTGTTTGTTGATAATAGCTTGACTGAACTTCTAGTTCAGCAGACAAATCTCAATGCTCATAAAACAGAGTATTCATAAAACAACATTCAAACCAAAAACTAAAAGATTGGAAACCAACAAATGCAATTGAGACGAAAAATATTTCTCGGTTTATAATTATTATACATGGGAATTGTAAAATATCCAAAAATATCTTACTACTGGAGCAAGAAAAAAATGTTCAAGAAACCTTTTGTGCCAATTGTGATGAAAAGACAGATTTTGCTCATAACGAAGAAGATACAAATGAAGATCGACTCTTCAAAATAAAACGGCTACTTGAAACATTGAATGACCGGTTCAAAGAAGCTAAAAACACCAGGCGAATATGTAGCCGTAGATGAATCAATGATTCCGTGGCGTAGGCGCTTGTGTTTTCGCCAATACATGAAGAACAAGCGACATAAATATGGCGTGAAATTTTTATAGTGTGCGACACTGCAAGCTACACATACAAGGTACTAATTTACAAAGGGAATGATGATGGAATTGTGCTCTGAATACCTTGATCACGGAAAAACTGGTCACTGACAATTTATACACATCCATGGAACTATCTGAGAAGCTGTGAAGAGACACTAACCTGGTTGGCACTCGCCGGAAAAAGCGAAAAAGAAATATTAAAGACATTGAAATAAAACAACTGAAGAAAAGGGAAATCTGTGGTAAGAACATGACAATGGCACAGTCATCGGAAAATGGAAGGACAAGTGGGATGTACTTTTACTGATCGCAAAACACCAGCTTGGAATTATTCCTACAGGGGAGAAGGATTGGAATGGTAATGATATTTTGAGCCCTGATGCCATAAAAGAATACAACAGTGCAAAACAAGGAATAGACTTATCAGACCAATTCGCGAGATATTTTACTCCCTTACCTAAAACCATTAGGTGGTTCCAACGGTAGCGTTTGAACTGCTACTGAATACAGCTGTCGTAAATGCTTACATCATTTACAAATCAATGACAAGACGCAAGCATATGCACATTTTTTAATTCAAAGAAAAACTAGTGAATGATCTAGTAAATGACCAAAACGAACCACCTATGATTCATACTGAAAGACCAGAAACACCATCTGCGGTCAAGCACAATTTACAGCAAACAACAGAGACTCTAACAGAAAAAAGAGGAAACGTTGCGTCTCGTGGTATGCTAAAGAAGCTATAAAATCAGGACGCGCAGGTCCATTGAAATAACAAAAATTTGTGTCTACCTTTTGCAACGAATGTGAAGCAAAGCCAGCGATGTGCTCGAAATGTTTTTTTTTTCGAAAATCACTGAAAGGTGATCTAATTTTCAATGATTACATGTTACTCTTCTCTTACAGCTCACCAATTTTTACAATAAATATTGAATATACTATATAACTAAGATCGTAATAATTGTTTGTTTCGCCAGATTACCGAGATTCCCACTCCTAATTCTATCGATAATTCCTTCGTTTGTTTGTGCATCTGTCGAACGGAATGTATAAGTAATGATTCGAATTCTCATTTCAACAAAGAGGTACACGTACTGATGACGTCATGTTTTTTTTCCAGTCACAATATTTTCATGCAAACAGGATTTAGGCCTCTTAACTAATCTAATGAAAGCATGGGTGACTGCTAACGGGAAAACACAACAATGCTCTGCAAAACCGGCCATATACGGGGTGTTGCCCTAGTAATAAAGCATAGTAATTTGTTTCTAAAAATGTATAATTGAAAGTACATTTTTATTTGCCTATCCCTTGTGCCTTAGCAGATTTTACATTCATTACTTGGTGTGCCACGCCATTTTGAATAGCATTGTAAAGCACATGTTGGTGCATCAACAGTGATGCACAAAGCACATGGTGGCACCAAATGCTGTATGGAAAATAAGCAATTTCCAAAGCTATGAAAAATATCTAAATACATGAATTAGCTCGAGGCAAAGCAAAGCCAAGGGACATTCTTTAGAATCTTACCAAACTAATTAAAATGTAGAAAACTATTTTGGAAAGATCCCCAAATTTTCATAAGCCATTAGCGTAGCTGTGAGTGTCTCTCTCCGGTTATGCACGAGGTACACGTGGTTCGCTTCGTGTGACTCATCAGTGATGCACTTGGCAGCTAACGTGTAATAGGTTTTTGAGGAGATTGAACTGACCCTTGTCAACAATGTGCTAACTTAATAAGATTTCGAGCAACTTTGAGAGGGGGGGGGGATTGAGGCTTAATGGCGCATCGACAGCTTGCGCATCGACAGCTTGGTCAGCTTTGAGAGGTAACAAAAAATAATCCCAGTTATGAATAAAAAACAATACTAATCAAGTACTGAAATCCTAAAGGACGTGGCGTTATTTAATTGCATCCGCAAATAAATGGGAATGTAGTCAACCTTTTTATGAACACAGAGATAGTCACCGCTGTTAAGATGTTTACATGCATAATTAGGGCCCCCACAACGGGGGGGGGGGGTCAGGTGGATCCACTGTACCCAGGCCCACCCACTCAAGGGCCCCACGGCCCAAAAAACTTTTTTTTCTCAATTGTAAGTTTGGACGACTGAGTAATGCACTCGATTTTGTGCATATTGTGAATTTTTGTATACTTCCAACAAACAACTCCAATCCAATGGCAATGAGCACGGAGCAGGAGCATCGTAGTGCAAACCGTGTCAGCTTGTTAGGCAGGGATTAACGAATGAACCAACCCGTTACGCACAATTATGGTCGATGAATATTATAACATAGCGTAACTTTTTTTACGATTCAGTCGGGGGGGGGGGGGGGGGGTTGAGGCTTAATGGCACGTCGACAGCTTGGTCATTAGTGCCAACCTCAGTCACAGTGCAGTGGTCCAGGTTGCCACTGCACCACACGTTACAGAGATATTATTCAAACCCCTAATCTAAATCCTGTCATACATCTCCATATAACGCGAGATACATTTTTAGTGAAGGTAGTTTTGAGAGGCCTAGGCGAGGGCTAGCTCTACGTGCGTAAAATAAAGTGAGTTTTCTTGTGGAATGCTTTTACCAAATATCCAATTCCACACTATTCCAAATAGCCGTTTCCATCTTATGCGGGACATTGCGCGTCAATTAGGCGATAAGTCTGTCCTCCTGTCCAAAGGTTTCAATTTCTGCAGGGGGTACAGATCTATGATAAGATTTGTTGGGGGTTTGTTTAAATAGCTCTGTAATGCATGGTGCAAGGGCAACCCGAACAACTGCACTGTGACTAAGGTTGGTGCTAGTGACCTAGCTGTCGATGTGCCACAAAGCCTCAATCCCCCCTCCTTATTCCAAACATTTTTCTTCTAAAACAAACAGTTTAGCAGATAACCGTAAATGTACGTAACGCAGATGTAGCAGTTAGGCACCGCTCTGAATTTTGCCCTTTTTGTGTGGGACTAATACATTTTGCAGACTGGCAACAAATGGTTTTTTACCCTCTAACATCAAAAGGAAGAGGGGGGGGGGATTGAGGTTTAATGGCGCATCGACAGCTTGGTCATTAGCGCCAACCTCAGTCACAGTGCAGTGGTCCGGGTTGCCACTGCACCACACATTACAGAGATGTTATTCAAACCCCTAATCTAAATCTTGTCATACATCTGTACCTCCTGAAAAAAATTGAAAAACACCGGACAGGAGGACAGACCTATCGTCCAATTGACGCGCAATATCATGCGGAAGAGGGAGGGGGGGGATTGAGGCTTAATGGCGCGTCGACAACTTGGTCATTAGCGCCAACCTCAGTCACAGTGCAGTGGTCCGGGTTGCCACTGCACCACACATTACAGAGAAGTTATTCAAACCCCTAATCTAAATCTTGTCATACATCTGTACCTCCTGCAAAAATTGAAAAACACCGGACAGGAGGACAGACTTATCGCCCAACTGACGCGCAATGTCATGCGGAAGATGGAACCGACGACGAACACCATCAAGATGGCGACAATCAACAAGTAAGTGCCGGATCGTAAGTGGCCGTCGACACCAAGAACATTCAGGAGGGTCAACCCCCCGCAAAAGAAAACAGTGAGTAAGTCGGGTGTGACCAATCCGCAAACGGGCCAACACAACCTCCTCACGGCGACTGCGGCGACACGCCGAGTGCCACTCCTCGACAGTGCCTTTAATGGTCCGTAACTTATTACCGTCTTGTCTGTCCCACAAGGTTTGCCAAAAAGCGTGTAACCTCAGACGCAGAGTTGGAAAGGCATCTGAGGGAACAAGGCTGAGATCCCTACCGAGAGGGTCAGAAAGGGCCCCTTTCGCAGCAGAATCAGCTAGTTCATTCCCTGCTATCCCAACATGGCCCGGGATCCAGCAGAAAAGCACGGTTTTCCGCTGGCCAGGC
Organism: Lithobius niger; assembly: GCA_023313725.1. Lineage (NCBI taxonomy): Eukaryota > Metazoa > Arthropoda > Chilopoda > Lithobiomorpha > Lithobiidae > Lithobius > Lithobius niger. Next base: position 4,665 of record JAHWFP010141294.1, on the reverse strand, counting down.
AAGCGGGAAAGCAAAGCTTGGACACGTTGTGTCAAGGGGTTCCGAGGATTGTAATTCGCCAAGGACTCTAGGGCACTCATGGAATCACTAAAGACAATGAAATGCGTGCCCTGAAGGTCAAGGATCCATTCCACCGCCAAACCAAGAGCCAAAAGCTCTGCAGAGAACACAGAATAGCCTGATGGAAGGCGATGGGCAATCGTTACACCCTTACACACACAACCACACGCCACGCCAACGTCGGACTTCGACCCATCAGTAAACAGGCGCAGATAACCGGCGTACTGAGAACTCAGCCGCCGGAACTCCTGTAAGTACCTTGCTGGTAGAGTAGAACCCTTCGGGAGGGACGCCAGAGCAAAAATGAAACTGCCACCTGGGACAAGCCAAGGGGCAACTGGCATACTCCCAAGCCTCAAGACGCAGGGCATTTCAAAGGCTATCTCCTGACAGGACTGCTGGAGCCTATCGCGGAAATCACCCTTACCCACCCTGCGTCTATCGACCCGCAAGTCTGGCCCAAAAACCATGGACCAAGCAGGACTGGAGTGCACAGCACACAAACGCACAGCATACTGAGTGGCAAGCTGTCGCCGACGAATGGCCAAAGGTGGCTCTGAGGCCTCAGCATAGAGGCTGACCACTGGAGAAGTTCGAAAAGCCCCAGTCGCCACACGCAGGCCACTGTGATGCACAGTGTCCAACATCCGGAGAGTGGAGTCACTAGCCGAATGATAGACCATACACGCATAATCAAGTTTGCTGCGGACAAGGGCACGGTAGAGGCGCAACATAGCAGCGCGATCGGCACCCCATGAAGTGCCCGACAGGACCCGCAAGATGTTAAGCGCCCGCAAAGCCTTGTCTTTAAGCTGGCGTAAGTGTGGAAGCCAAGACAACCTGGAATCGAACACCAGACCCAG
>JAHWFP010141290.1:0-33313 GCA_023313725.1 Lithobius niger | reverse complement strand
AATTTTAACGAGTTACTATAACTTTTGCCATAATTAATAAGAACTGTTAAATAAAGATACAATCAGCCTTACGTTTATGGCGCCCGGCTAGCTCAGTCGGTAGAGCACGAGACTCTTAATCTCGGGGTCGTGGGTTCGAGCCCCACGTTGGGCGGTATTTTTTTTACCCCACACAGCATTTTTTGTAAATTATTTCTCATGATAAACCAGAGCAACTCAAACCCCGAAACCATTTCAAGTTAAGTATATTTTTTTTATTTATTTATAAAATTATTCCTTAAATCATTATTTACAAAATTATTCCTCCAAAACAGTACAAACGTTAGATTGATTCAAACGTTACTTTAAACAACTTAACAATACATTATTTTACATTAAATAAACTTTTTGTTTATTTTTTCGTTTCGTATTTGTTTCATTTTTGTTAAACTAAAAACTAAGAAAAGTTAGGGCAACCTTTGATTTAATGTTGTAGAACTGCGACGACTATTAAATCAAAGGTTGGCCTAATTTTTCTTTATGGTCAAATGACGTTTCTAGAATTGAATGCATCACAGTATTGGTTCATTCCATCGGTCTATTTGTCTGACAGTGCTGTAACTTCCGTTAATGCGATTCAAAGGTTAGCAGCCTAGTATGGTTGGCCGAGTTCATTGAATTATCTTTACTTGGGGACTTGAACGACTGAAAATGAGTACAATGTTATGTCGGAACGGCGAGGTACAGTTTTGCTAGAAATGGGATATAACATGACACAATAGGCACGGGCACGAACACAACACTGAACTGACATTGATGCTTTAGCTGAATGCCTTATTAAATGCATGTAAATCTTTTAATGAAGTTGCATTATTAGAAAGAAGTTTAGTTAACAGTGTAGTATAACAAAAATGAAACAAATATCGAAACGAAAAGTTTATTTAATGTAAATAATGTATTGTTTGTTTAATGTAACGTTTTTGTATGTTTTCTAGATATACGTCATCATAGCCACCAGTGACGGCGTCAGAACTTAATTGTTTGGCGAGCCGACAGAGGGCATATCTGTATTCAGTGTGGTCCAAGGATTTTTTTTTCAAGGCAGCCGCATTAGGCACTTTTATTTCGTTTAATTCAACCTGAACGTAACGTAAGCTTCAATACAGTCCAATTTTTTGAAAAATACGCCCCACAAACACAGAAAATAAATTAGGCTACAAAAATAAATAAATAAATAATTCATAATTAAAATAAAATAAAGAAATAAAAGCTCAGTATTTATTCATTTGACTTCAAGTTTTTAGCCTGCAACATTTTTTTATTATTCATTTTCTGGTGGTGAACTGAATACTGGGTGAGGGGAGGGGGCGAAAAATATTTGAGGGGGGGGATGGTATCATGGCCCACCCTGGCCCACTCCTAGCGCCGTCACTGGTAGCCGCCCCTTTAACCCTTTATAAAAGACGGGCTTTTCTAACGCGTGTTCGGCCCACTTTGCCTTCCCTCACTATATCATACGTTGAATATCTTAAATGCGTGTCGCTGGGGTGAATGACTCATTATTAAGCATGCTGGTACTCTCTGACGACACTATGTTCTAACAGTACACATATCTGTGTACTAGCTGAGCCAACACGCGAGTTGTTTACTAGCAGTACAAAGTTTGTGCAGCAGCAGTATAAATTTGTAAAAAAAAATTGTGTTCCTGCCACTGCACAAACTGTGTGCTGCTACTACACAAACTTGTGTGTTGGCTCAGTTGGTAGACAGAGATGTGTACTGTCAGAATATAGCGTCTTCAACTGCATAGTTGAAATGATGCACAGGCTTACGTACATATTGGATCTTATTAACGATATTCTATTAATCACATAACCACATGTAACTGTTCACGATGATAAATTGTGAAAGGTGTTGAGTCGTCACTCATGCCCGTGTTTAGACACTACGCAGTTCCATTCTCTAGCCGATACACGCAGGCTCACTTCGTAAATATTTATGTGTGGTATGGTTATGCATACATGCATGCAGATAGGGGCCGAGTGTTCGTGGATTCACATATACACTTTAATAGTCGACTCCAATAAAATATATAATTGTCGATTCTAAAAAATATATTAGGGAAATAAATAAACCGTTGTAAATTAAATAGAGGTATAAAGGAAATACAACAGCGAAAATCATACAAAAAAATAGCTAAGATTCCACAAGCCCTTATTCTAGACTTATATTTAATTGAGATGCCAGAAAGGGCAATAGAACAAGCCAACTCCGGTTCACAACTCACACGCGACCTCAGATCAGACGAGATTACGCGCTGAATTTAAGCATATAGACGGATCACATATCTAAGACGGCTCAGATGGTAAGAGCTTCAGAGTTGCAACCCGGAGTTCGTTGGTTCCAGTCCCGGACACTTCATCTCAGCCAATTTATAAGTCCATAATAATACAGTCTTACCGAATGGCCGATTCCAAGAAAATACATAACAATACATAACAAATACATAACTTTCTAAATTACTGAAGGCCGTCATCAGATGGGATACAATGAAGTTATCAAGAGCGAAGAGCATAAAAACTAGGCCCATTTTAAATACGTGAACTCTCGCATATTTTTCAACGTAACTCCGGTATGTGGTTTCAGTTCTTTGTACAGTTCTACTAGTGACCTTACCTGATCAGATGTAAACATGCAAAGAGCACCGATGCTGGAATTTCCCTTTTCTTTGCAGGTAGGGAACATCTTGTGACGAGCCGCCAGGGCGGCGTATAAGTTGGATATTGAGCCACCTACAAAGAAAAAATTAGGAAAACGGAATTTTACGGCTGTATCTTAAAGATGTGGTGTCTCCTTTGGTTGGTCTTTTATTTGAAATTTAAAATTCAAATTGTAGCTTTTTTCGTACGAGTGAACTCTAATTCTTTTTGAATTTTAGCTTCGCAGCTGTGAATTCCATACGGATACGAGCTCTAATGGGTTTTTTTTTTGTAAGCAGCCAAATAGTTTTTTGTTTAGTTACCATAATTCAACTCGGCTCTGAAAGCACGCATCTACGAAATAAATACCTCTAAAACCTTTCGCCAGCTATTCCGCGCGACCAGGCATGCAGAGTTTGTACGGTAGCAATTACTATCCGATTTTAAAGGTATATTACCTTTCTTCGCTGTCATCATCTTTTTCAGAAATAAATTATGGTGCAGATATAGTTGAAGGGGTTTGGAAGGTAAAAAATTGGTTAAGTATTTTATCAAACAAAGCTGAGTCAAGAAGACAAATAAATATGCTGCCGTCGTAGCAATCGTGACACGTAGTTTTTGTTCTGTCTAGACGGCTGCACACTGCTTTAACTGACAGTAGTCCCCTGATGCGACAACGAGTTATGGATTAAAAGCACGGTAACAGATTATATGAAGTCAAACCAAGCAGTGCTACATGAAAATATACAAAAAACGTTTCGAAAATTTTCAATTTCGAACCTGATGACGAAAATTGAACATTTTACAAACGTTGTTTGTATATTTTTATGTAGCACTGCTTGGTTTGACTTCATATAAAGCGACAACGAGTTAGTTGTGGTTTTTTTTCTTCAAATTTTGGTAGGTCGGTAAATTTCAAACTTTACTGCAAAAGTTCCGTGGAATTGGCATTGAAAACAATGCCAATGCCACGGAACACAAAAGAAAAAGGATAAAAATAAATCGATCAGTACGCATATTATTCTCACCAACTAAGGCCTGTGCCGTAAAGGTGCTTGGATTTACCTCAGTGGTGTAACTAGGGTTTTATACTGAGGGGGCAACACTAGTGATTTAGCCGAATGGTGTGGAGGGAGAACCCAATAACAGTTAGGGGTTCTGGGGGAGCGCTGTGACCTCCCCCAGCGGGCGGAAGCTGACGCATTTTTGCTATTTTCCTTGTAAAGTGCCTTATTTGCCTTGTAAAGTGCCTGCAGTTGGAAACATTTTTATAAAATCAGTTTTGCTGACTGCATTATACGGATAAAAAAATTGCAATGTAAATCTTTCACTTTCATACTAAATACTTATTTTTTTTTAGATATACATGATGCTTTGTTAGAAATGTTGGTAATTTTGAGCAAAATATGAGTTAGTAGTTGTCTTTAAAATATGTCTTCAGGATAGTCAAGGTTTTTTCAGCTATGCAAGGAGTGACATGGCCAATTTGCCGAATAAGCATTCAAAATCTTACAGAGGGGGCGAATCGCCCCTTTGCCCCCCTACTATACGCCACTGATTTACCTATAGCATAACTGGGTTTGGTAATTTTTTAAAACACGCAATCCTGTTAGAACGGAAGATGCTGGTCCTGGTCACCCAAAAGGTCAAAGAGGACTCTTCAGTTCAGCATCGATGAGCAACCCACCCAACAATGGGAGATTTCCACTTCTCTTGCAGACACGGCCCGTCATTATGGCACAAATTGAAAATGACAGGGCCTTTATTGTTTCGCCTGTTGACACGGCCGCCATTTGTCATGCCTCCTATGGATTGGGGCTTTACGCCTCCTTAACCTCCTCACCACAAGCTTATCAAGTGGCCGGTACACACAGCCAGGCCGAACGCGCCTTGGCTTTCGTGGCGCCAAACATCAGTTGCCATCGCTCCAACCCTCCCGAACGCCCGCTCAAGCGCGAACATCGACCGGAAGTTCCTTTCGTGTGACTGACACCGTTATTGTTATTATTTCTCCTTTTTCGGGGCAGCACCAACCCTGCCTTTTATTTCGTTTTCTCTTATCTTTTAGCTGTTCGACGTCGGTTGCAACATTATGACGGCGCTTTCATTACCATTCTTATCAAGAATGGTCACGTGGTGCAGTGGTCGAAAATAGAATGGCAACATGGCTGCCTTTTCTGGAGACTGAACGCGCATTAGAAAACCGCGACGGCTGCGGCTGTAGCCACCAGCCTCCAGCTTGAGCACAAAATGCATCAAACAGTATTACGTTGTGTGAAAGTATAGCATAGCGTCGTTGAAACTGCAAAACCACGTAACTGCATTTTTCATGATTTTTGTTTTATGGTGTCAAACGGTGGCTCTAGGTGTCCTCAGTGTACCTGAGAAACCTTGTATCAAGCAACCAATCAAAAGAGGCTCCTACATTCTCACATGTTACTGTAAAACCTCGTAAATGATTGTCCAATAATTAGACACGCAAAACCTCCTAACTACATTTTCTGCCTCTAATGCACATGGTGATTGTTCTCTAAATAATTCTCTTTGTACCTTAAAAGGCCATTCATCCCAGCGCCATTTTTCTCGATCCTCCACATCAAGTACGGCCCCAAAGTTTTATTTACTTACCTTTAGTCAATCCCTTGCTAAAAATCCGTGTTTAAGTGTGGCGTCTAGGAGATTTTCTGTTGAATATTGGGGAACTTTATTTAAGTTCGACCGGCACTTATATGGTCCTTTGCGTGCTTACAATAACCATGACGTTTCATCTCTGTGTGGGCATGTACTAATTTGGCCAGGTTTACGTTAGCATTAAAAGATAAGTCCAGACCACGGAGGAAAGCAGCTAACAAAGCCATATGGTCCAGTGTTAATGTCTTGCTAAGTGAGCCACTTTTTTGTGGCCTGGTTTGGGGGAAGGCTTCGTAAGACGGCTAGCGCAAGAGAAAGTGGGATCATATTTATGTGGGAGAATGTACATGGTTGCAGTGATAATCTTGATGTGTGCTTTGAAATTCAGTCACAACGAACAGACATCACATGCACAAGTTTATTTTACAATAGTAATGGCACCATTTTTGTCAGAACTGTTTAAAATCCCAAACATCACCGACATTTGCATCATGAGCCCTGTATTGAATACAGGTTAAACAACGCCTCTTGTTACACAACGGTTTTGTCAGGTTAAACAACGCTTCATGACGCTGTCAGCAGAATAGCCTAATTTGCAATCCAGTCGTGAAGGCTAGTTTTATGACAGGTTCCATTATTTACTTTTTGTCAGTTTATCTCGAAGTGAGGTAACACCATAACACAACATGTTTACATGACAGGTATGCCGGCAGACATCTTCATGTAAACCCTCTTTTACATTATTTCTCTTGAAAAAAAAACAAAAAAACTGTTGTGCCGTTATGAATACAGTGTACGTGCTTTACTTTGAATAATTCTCAATCATAGCCACGCCTACTGGTTTTATAGTAGCCTTCGGTGTTTAACTATATATACATCGTAAAATACATGTTAAGAACACATCCTTCATTGCAGGTCGGCCCCGTTTGCGATGTCGGATTTGTCTATCGATTCTTGAAAAAAAACAGCGAATTTTCAAGCAAAGAGGATGGACATCAAAATCCTCCTCTCGAGACGCCACACTTCATCACCCCGCTCATAATCCTAAGTGATGCGATCCGATTGTTGGATCTGGGTGCTATCAACAGCCAAGATGATTAATGAAGAAACATCTGATCGGAAAAAAAAAACGATGGCACGGCTGGCTGACAGTTGGTCGAACGACAGCAGATTATAAATAAAGAGGGTGGAATATTCATTTTTCATGGGGTTCGAGACGACGCGAAAACCTGGAGCGAACGGAATAGTATCTGGTGTCGAACACTTCGTAAAATACTTCTGGACATACTATACGGACACACCATCGAAAGTGGTCTGTAGTTTTACGTCTTCGATGTGAGAGGACGTCATTTGGACTGATAAATGTGTGTAACTTCCTTGAAATGACAATTTCACACATAACGTGCATTTCTTTTCTTTGCTTCAGGTCCTGTGGCAAGTTTGCTACATACGTCACGCGTACGTCACTAGCGCTAGAGATGCAAAAGGAACACCACCCTGCCGATTTAGTAACAAGGGAGCTGTCGCGTTGTGACCATGCCAGGAATTTAGTTGCAGCTTGTTACTTAATTCACTAGAACATTTTAATTCTTTTATGTACACATTATTTACACTACTTGCAGGAACATTGCATGCGAGCAAGCGCCCATAAAGCAGACAGACACTTGTTAATACAGGCACAATGGTAGCAGCACCAAACATTTCCCGTCGCACTGCCTAAGCAGCGCAACTGAAATTCACCCCATTATAAACAACGTAACTCAATACACTATATGCACTTCTTCTTAAGAGAAAACGTCATAAAATACATTAAACATAGTTAACATTAATAACTGATTAACCAAAATTAATTAAACTGAAATGCTTAAAAGGAATTCATCACTATACACAATCTAGTAACCAAGCAAAATTCATATCTACAATAAATAAATAAATAAACTTTTACTATAATGCCAGCGTACACACAAATAATCTGCAAACTATTTACAGTGCCCAGCATGATATTTCCAAACATGTTACATACAGAACCTGGCATAGATATTTACAGATTCAAACGGTTTACAGGTTTAACCAACCTTTTGGAATGGGTTGTGACTAACTGAGTAGGAGTAGCTGGAAGATGAAGTATTATTTATTGAACAACTGATGAAGCATCACCTATTAGCTTCTCTTAATATTATTCAGAATCACCAGCACACTCATGAGCAAACCTCACCACTTGGTGCACTCGTATAATTTGCACAATGCTCGATGGTAAACGTGATCATAAACTGATACTCTTAGCATTACTAACCAATAAATGGAATCACCAACTTTGACTGTCGTAAGTGATTTCTATTTTGCCTGAAAACTCGTCCGTCACGCAACTGAACAAAATAACCAGGGCCGGCTCAAGAAAATTTGGGGCCCTACACCGATTCAGTAACCGGTGGCCCACCGGGGTCATAAGTACAGCATTAAAAGCATTTTTTTCCCGAACTTTTCGTTCGTGTTCGATTCGAATCATTAAACAATCATTTTTCGTACAGTCCAAGCCAATATACATTTCATTTTTTTTTTAATTATCAAAAAGAATGTGAATCACAAAAACAATAAATAAAGTTGCAAAAATGACAATTACAACCACAAAAACGAAGAAAAAAACAGCAAACAAAATCGTTACTAACTATAACAACAAACAAAAACCACACAAAGAAAGAAAAAACATACTTCCCAAAGAGGGAAAGAAAAGTAAAAGAAAAAAAAAGAAAGAGGGTAGAGAAGGAAAAAAAAGTGGGGGGTAGGAGTGGAGGGGGGGGGGGGGGAGACAGGAAAGGAATATCCATTTCACGGTTTCGTGTTTCTCCTTTTCTAACCGACTGCCACCTGCCGACAAAAATGCCAGCCGCAAGTATATCACTTGTTTTGGTTTCAGGTCGCGCAATTTTTCGATCAGTCGTCCCACATCATTCCTAAGTTTCAAAGAACTCGCGCTGATTTTCACCCCGTTTTTCTCTTTACTTTGACGCAGTATAAAGGGTTGTCAATCCATAATCTGCCTTCTCGATACCGTAAGATGAGTGCTCCCCCTCCCGTGCGGGGGCCCTTTTAAACTGGGGGCCCTAATGGGCCGCGTTGCTCGCGTGCCCGTTGAGCCGGCTCTGAAAATAACTGGAGTTATCCACCCGGTTTAACACATTACCCTTCAACCATCGTGGACCATAACCAAAATTGTTCACTAAAACTGATGAACTATAGGCTGAAAATCAACAGTGTAACACGAGGTTTACTCAACAGTTATATTGAATTATGAATGTCAGAAGCAGAATTGGAAAACAGTCTATCAAACAATGTGGTTACCTTTCTGTTAAACGTCAAGTATATGAAGAACAATGACCAGTCACGGAGTGTGGTGTGTTTCGGTAACGGAACAAAATATCTGAGTATTCCACCTGGATTCTTTTGTATGCTGAGCTTCTTGTACGCTGACTTAATCCGTTGAACTGATCCCTCGACCAATTCGTTGATGTAGGGATGGTACAGAGCTGTGAGAATTTGAACAATGCCTAAACTCAATGCTCAGTCAAGGGAGTCGCAAATTGTTACCGGGGCTAATGACCTAGGGTGGTTTTTTCTTGAACTAATCTTGTTGTTTTCCCTAACCATGGCCAGTAAACTATCTGGCCCGACCTATAACAATATTAGAGGGTAGACAAAATGGCCGTCAAGAGTGGTCCATTTCATTTCTTCGAGGTTTGATTGAGAATTGACCAAGCAAATCGCATCGGTTAATTTTTGTATGGAGAGTCCCGCCATCTACTGCCAAATAGTGGCAGTGGACAAAATGCTTAGTAATTCACTAACTTAATCCAAGTGATCACCCGGAAAATAGCTTATATGTACAAATAAATGCATTTCCGTATTTCTGATGCAAAGTTATTAAATTTCTCGACTACACATAGATTGCTGTACACTTAATAGCGACATGTTCGTTTATCAAGAAAGTGTTTCATGGAAGGCATCATTTTTGTACGGAAGGTGTTGCCCTCGATTGAAAAAAAGTTGCAACAACACAAATACATCGCGTCCACCGGCACTTTCAGCGGCATATTGTCCAACACAGTCTCGTATGCTGTTTTTCATTCAAGATCCGGCCGGTCCTGTAGTTGAGCCCTGCCCATAGCCAAAATGAGCCTGATAAGAAACTCATATTACAATAGTACCTTTACTGTAAACTATGCGAATTTGTGAGGATTTTCCAGAAAATTCGCAACTTAGCTCAAGACTATGAGGGCGGAAACACAGAGTAGAACAGCGAACACAAGACATTAAGGATTTGCTTTTAGTTGAGATGAACTAACGATCTCCAGAATCATAACCGGCCGCTCACAATGACTGAGCCAACCCTCCACGGGCCGAAAATGAATAACTTCATAATCTTTCGAACAAATATCACCTACTCCACATCACATTTCAGTTTAGAAGGCTTTGAATTCTAATGATGGTCGGTAAGGGCTTTAAAATACAGAGAAAAAAATGAGCGGCCTTTCTTCGTCGTTGGTCGTTGGCGTCTCTATTGTTTGGTAGTGACGCAGTCCGACTGTGGCGCTCCGTCCAATGATGGATCGTTCTTCAATTCCCGCTCTTTTCGTCTTATGACAACATTCCCAACGTAGACGAGACGCTCGGTTCTGTGTTTTTATCCCGCTTTGCTGTCGACAATAAATGGACGTAATATTCAAAAATCATCGTGAAGAACACAAAGGCCTTTGTGACAACGTGAGAAATGAATGAAAGATTTTTTTTCTAGTTTTTAAAATTCCATGAAAAAAAAAAAGGAAAACCTAATACGTCTGTGGCCGATTTTTTGGCTAGATAAAAATGGTTCGTTTGGCAGCGCATTTCCAACTAATGATACGAAGAAGGAAAAATATAGTTTTAAAGCAAGCGGAAAGAAAACAAAAGAAACCCATTTAAATGTCAGGTGAAGTTAAAACCAGAGTAATTAATACAAGTAGTATTAAAGTTGAGAAAATAATCATCGAACGTCGAAGTCTACAAAGTAACCTCCTACACTCTAAAAATTCAATGTGTACCTGCTCAGCCGCCACGCGAGTTGTGTACGGGCAGTACACAGTCTGTGCCGTGGCATACACATTCTCGTCACGGCTTGTGTACTACCAGTACACAAATTGTGTACTTCCTGCACACAGTTCGTGTGGAGTTTAAGCTGGTACACGTTCATGTGCACTATCAGTAACGGTAGTACACATTGTCTTCAGAGTGTACTTTCATATATCTTTATCCTGTGGCATTACTCCGTTTCTTATCTGGTCCCTGTGTACGATTCCAGGCGAGGAGATGTGAATAATTGACACTCTTCTAGGTAGTGTTTTTATGCGGTTCGACTGTGAGGCGCCTATTCAAATACTGCAGCCAAATAAGGAACCAGTTGAAACGGTGACGGCTGAAAAATGCCCTCTGTAGGAATAGTATTAGTTAACAACAACATTGGTTCGTGACAATCCTACGATTTTCTATGAAGAATTCGGGATATCATAACCGAGAATTTGTGTTTTTCTTCCCGCAAAAAGGTTAGCACCATGTTCGATCACACTGAAAAAACCACACCTTTCTACTCAGTTATTATGTAAATCAAAGCTTTATTCGTCACTGAATGGTCACCGGCAAACAAACCACAGATCTTATACAGTATTATCTCACTTAAGAGAAAGCAGTTTGCGTTCCTTTTCGCTACGCCCATATTAGGACAATGACGTCACCTCCCTGAATCATCGGATTTTTACGGAAACACAAAGCTGCTTCACGTCTGGATTGGAAGCTTTATGTTTGAACTTCGTTTATGAGAAGCATAAAAATGAAATTACAGGCAGGATAACGATGGGGCTAGTATCACTATGCCAAATAGAAGAAAACGTCGAAAACATAGTAAACATCGAAGTAAATCGAAATTGCTTCGTAAATCGAAATCGTAAGTATAGACCGAAATCGAAACTGTAACTCAAAATTACTTCGGAGAATCGTTTCTGCAGATAAAAAAACAAAAATTCTCACCCCAAATGCCACTCGTGCTTGTACGAAATATGATTTGTGTGCTTTAGCTCTCAATGCCTTAATGGCAGAATTCCTTTATGGCAAATTTTCTTTAGCTTACAATTCCTTTGCAGCAGATTTCCTTTAGCTTTCAATTCCTTTAGAGCAAATTTCCTTTAGCTCTCAATTTCTTTACAGCAAATTTCCTTTAGCTCTCAATTCCTTTGCAGCAAATTTCCTTCAGCTCTCAATTCCTTTACAGCAAATGTCCTTTAGCTCTCAATTCCTTTACAGCAAATTTGCTTTAGCTCTCAATTCCTTTGCAGCAAATTTCCTTTAGCTCTCAATTCCTTTACAGCAAATGTCATTTAGCTCTCAATTCCTTTACAGCAAATTTCCTTTAGCTCTCAGTTCCTCTACAGCAAATTTCCTTTAGCTTTCAATTCCTTTATAGCAAATTTTCTTTAGCTCTCAATTCCTATAGCTGTAAGTTCCTTTGCAGCAAATTTCCTTTTGCTCTCAATTCCTTTACTGTAAATTTCCTGCTACATTCGGTCTCGGGAAATTAAACTGGAATGGAGTTTCGTGCTAAAACTCAACATTATTGATTTCATAGAAACACTCAGTGTTTTATAGCCAATAATCCCTATTAAAGTTTAAAAATAAGCTGTAATTAAACGGCTTGCAGTACATTGAGAGTTGAACTCTAACACTATCAGCTCAAAATACTAGCCGATCACCAATTTCACCCATCTTTATTAGCTCTCGTTGCGGCAGACTATACCGCAGAAACCAATGTTTGTATTAATTTCCCTATCGACCGCAGAGTGTCGCTCTGATCGGAAATGACTTGGGCAAAAAGGAGATCTACCGGCCAAACCCGGAAACGGAATCGTCCAGACCAACGAAGCCTTATCTTCAATGGCATGGGTTGGGGAGAGGGTGTACCAGACGAGGAGTGCAAACTACCGCTTCGGGGATACGGAGATAGATATTCCCTTCATCCCCTTCAGATCAGTCTATTCACGCCTCCATTTTCACGCCATACTTCATGAAGACCTGCTCCCCCTCAACTTCCGGAATTGATAAGCGTAGATATCAAACACAGGCCTCGGGAGGAAATTAAAAACCGGTATACTCACTCGTCAGCCCTGAACCTAGTTGGGGATTACCAGGTTATGATTTGAAAACCATTTTTACAATTACTGCTGTACGTGACGATTGCCGAAGTCAAATACTTTAAAAGGATATGGGCGAATTCAGGAACGTTTGGCAGTTTTAATGAAAAATAAAAGGATATAAATCGTTGTAAATAATATAACGAAAAATTGGAAATAAGCCTCAGCGAAAATCATATAGACGGACGGAATAACGTAGTACAGGAAGCCACCTTTATGCATTTAGGTTTCTTTCAAGTGACGTGATCCGGATTCGCATCAGCGAACCAGTCCAACACCAGATGACGACCTTACCGCCTAAACGGAGAAGTGGTCTTTACCAGTGGCGGATCTAGACTGGTGTGCGTGGTGGGTTTATCACATTATCAGAGGGGCGCCGAGCCAGCCTCCAGTAGAACCATGGGGCGCGCCAGAACGTCCCAAATTGGATCGTGGGGATGCTGCTGCAACCCCAACCCACCACTGGACCCACCACTGGTCTTTACTGCAAGGCCAACTGAGATAGTATCTGCGTTCCTCGCTCCACTCCAGGCTGGTCAGCTTTGTGCTTTTCCGGTATTAGTTAATGAAAGACACGCCGGAGCTGCCCAGTATCGTACGCGATAAGAAACAAAGGGATCTGAACAAAGTATATGAGGGAAAATTCGTATTTTACTCGGTTACCGTTTAATCTTTAAACAGAGAGGGATTAAACTGCGACATCTGGTGCTTACTGAGGGATTCTCCCGCGTACACTCTGTTCAGGTACCAATTCCCTTGGGTTCTCAGGCCGTACGGTACTGCACGACTCCTGGCGTGTCTTTCACTAACGAACACCGGAAATGCATAAAGCTGACCAGCCTGGATTGGAGCGAGGAGCGCAGCTACTACCTTAGTGGGCCTTGCTTTACTGCCAGTGGACAAGTATCCGTATCCGTACAGGAGGTGTGACAGTGATCTGGTAACGGACTGCTTCGCCGTTTCGAATCCCGATCACGTTACTTGAAAGAAACGTAAGTGCATAAAAATGGCTTACTGTACGACATTATTATAGTCTATGATTTTCGCTCATGGCTTGTTTCCAATTGACTTTTAAGGAATAATGGCTTTGAAACCCGTTAAAAGCCGCTTCATTTCGAACCCCAGTCTTCAATTTTCTGTCAACGTCACTGGTCTAAATTTTAACCCTTCGTTCAATCAGCTGAGATGCCTTTTTTTCCTTTGAACGCTTTGATGCCGCAAAAAGAAAATACTGCATCAGGAAGGAGTAAAGACGAAGGAGGCAGGAATACCAACGCCAATTTCGGTGATAATTTTTAAAAAAGGTTATCAACTGGTATCGGGTTGTCGTGCTCCGTGTTTCAGTAATATTGCACCTAGATATTTTGAGAATAAACAGTAAATTTTGTCTACTTCTTACCTGGAGCCAGGATGCTGTCACCACAAGACCAGCCAATGATCTCACGCATTTTCTGCATGGTGACTTGCTCCATTAAGATGAAAACAGGAGCAATTTCGTAGGTGAACCTGAAAAAAAGTGACACTTGATTTCATTCTTATATTTTTAATAATAATAATATAAATAATAATAATAACTTTTTCTTAGAAAGCGCGAAACTCTTCTATGTGCTGTGTCATGCATGCAGTTGTGAATAATTACAGAAATCTTAAAATGTTTACTTACATACTTCTGTATTAAAAAAAAAAAAAAACTTGTTCAGTAACGATCATAAATTAGCTCAACGTAAATGCTTATAATTTTAACAAGTAATTTTCGATCTTCTCAAGACACGATAAACCATATTTGGGTTTGGTAATCCCTAGCCCCTGACCTGAATTTAGATAATCACAGCTATAAAAACACAAAATGAACAACAAAACAAACACTTTTTTTCACAGGTTTTGACAAAACAAACCAGCAAATTATTTTTTTCATAAAATAAAAAGAGAGCGAACATCATTAACGAGAGGTGATAATTATGTTCCTTTGTTTAAAAAAAAAAGATACATACACACAGCTGTTGGCTTATTTTCCAATTTTCCTTATTATTATTTCCAGCGATTTATGTCTATTTATTTCAGTAAAACAAAGGTAGTGTGTCAGTAAAAAAAATAGTTGGCCTCTGTGAAGATTAAAATCAAGAACGTTTCAAGAACTTTGACGGATTAACCAATTTCAGTTTCTTCCCGCGTACAAGCAAGGAACAGACACTGACTACAGTTGAAGGAAGAGAATTCGTACTACAGAGTCTTATGTTTCCGAAATAGAAACTTCCGATAGTAACGTTTATCTTAACCGGCTAATAACTTAAGACTATGGCGTCTGGTTACAGCAGCGTTAAGGAGATGGAATATCCTGGGATAAAATCGACAATGCCGGGCAGAATTTGCTATGTCAGAACCAAATGTATCGTGAATCGTTTTAACTACAATGAATCTATTTGGAACATTTCCTATCCCGACCACATAAGAATTAACCCTCTATAGGGCAGTGACATGACGTAGTATTATTGTATACAACTCTATGGTGGAGCCAGTTACTGGGTTAGCTGCAAGGTGCACTGGTGGGGGAAAAGAAGAGCGTCTTACTGAAGCCATAGGAGTTGATTGTGTTTTGGTGGATAAGCAACTTGACTAAACCGGAAGTTTAAGAGCGCGGCGTCAAAGGCCGTACCGCCACGCCAATCGGCACTCACGGCCGCGCGATCGGAAATTTACACCCAACGCACTAGGTTTAATCCATCTAAACCATCTTTCAACATGGCGGAGAAAGCAGACGCCTAGTATAACGCGGTACTAAACTGGTATAACGGTACTAAATTAGATTTAGTAATTTATTCAATTTTTCTGCTGCTACGACATTTTAACTTGGTTAAACTTACTGTTGTCACAAGAAGATGACTCATTCTACACCGGTTTTCTTGCAAATATCATGCATTCACAAGCACCCCGTCTCGTGTTACAAAAATACGATATTTACTTCCCCAACAATCGGCGTTAAGGTTTCGTTTGACTGTCAAACTTTGTTACAAAACACAATGGCACGTAACGCCTGGCAATATAACAATCTCTTATCTTACCTACGTTTGATACATCATAAACAATGTAGTACAGGGCGTATTTCACAGAAAATTCCACCGCCTACGAGCGGATCAACCGCGAATACCTCATGGCGGCTTGGTCAGTCGGAAGTAGCAGACGCGCTTTGTATTCTGGGTACATTCGTGAGTCACGCTTGCCATCGAAGACTACGCACTTCGGCTATGCATTTGAGCTGGGAGTTGCTTATCCATTCAAACACAATCAACTCCTATGCTGAAGCCAATGCTATTAGATTGGATTTCTTAGGTCTAAAACGCGCGATGTTTGTCGATTTGTTGGCAGTTGCTGACATTTTTAAGCAAGTAGAGTCTTTATTTTCCAATTACAACCTAAGCAGCATAAGGGATTGGAGAAAACCACGGTTTTTTAAGCCTACGAAATCCACTCTCAAAGCACTGGCTTGACTAGAAGTGCCGTTGTTTAACCCACCATTTCAATCTAGTGCTCCTTGCAGGTATCTCTCTTGTAGCTATATGACGTCACTTGACGCACCTCAATAACCGAAGCCAAACTGGATGGATTTTTTTTAGCGTATACCATGTTAGTCAGGTAGGTCGCAGGATTCGAATCGGCATGCACTTGGCTTGGAGACGATGACGCTGACCACTTGGCTGTTGCTGCTCGCTTTGGGACTTAATTTTTTGTCATTCGGTAGCCGTCCGTTTAAGGGGACGCCAGGCTATAAAGGATTACATTGCCTACACAAGAAGCACGCAAGAAATTTACGTCTCACGCGTCACGTAGGTTTGCGAGGGGTCGTTGAAACCCAGAACAAAGTGAGCAACAGCAGCCGAGTGGTTACAATCGTGACTTCTCAGCCAACTCTAAACTGGACGTCGTTTCGAATCTCGCTGGGAAATCGAAAAAAAAGTCCTCTGCATTGAGAATCTTTCACGGCCGACTGTGTACTTGCATTCTGCTATGAATTGTTGAGGCTTGCCTTTCTTAAATTACATAAAAAGCCCTATGGAAATGAATTCAATCGTCGGGTTTTTGGTAGTTTCCCCTACCCTTTTCGGAAAAAAATGCCCTTTTTGTGCTTTTTGTGAAAAAAAAAAAATAAGCCCTATTTTGCTTTCTGAACGGATAAATGCTGGCGCTGCAGCCAGGGAAACGGCCTAGGGGCCTAAAAACGACAAAAAGAAGCCAAAAAGGGGTAGAAAGAGCTAAAAAAAAAAACCAGATAGAGACAAGCTAAAAAATAAGGTAAAATGCCTTACTGTGTTGCGTTGAGGTAAACTGTAACGCTAATATATGACAGTGAACAAAAGAAACTATCAAGTGATGTGCCTGGAATGATGGATTGGATTCCGCAAACTGGAAATTATGTGCTATTTAACATCCTGCACTGCTTAGTAGTGAAGCTTAAAAAAAAAGGGTAAAATAGAGAACGAGGTGCAAAAATAAAAAAAAAGGATCTGACAAAAAACCGTAGCGTACTCTTTTACTTAAAGTTGCCCCTGCCTTCTCGGAGGACGCTACTGAATACCGATCCACAGAATTCTCAGTTGAGAGAATTTTCAGTCGACACATTGTTGTTCCATTCTAGGTTCTTGCCAAACGTTTTAACCTTTCTTAGGAACATGGCAGCCACCTCGCATTAAGCGCGTGTGATCACTGCGTCATTATTTTAACGTTTCCTCGAAGACGTTAGGAGGCGCCAAGAAGTCGAGAAGGTCGATCATGTTTACGCAATTGAATCTTGAACCCGAAGACTGGAAATCATTAAATTTATCGAATAATGGAGCAGGCATTCTGAGTGCCCGAATATCCATTGAAACTGTAATGATACTCTAAAGGGCGGGGGCCCCCCCCCCCCTCGTGTAACTTTGCCCCGTCCTGCGATTTGTATTTTTTTGTACGTTTAGCAACACAGAAATGCGATGCGATAAACATTGTCTTTGGACTGGCGCCAAAATCTTGTTGCTATAGTTACACGAAATACGATTTATCCTAAGAAAAGCCATACCGTCTTGATGTCAACAGACGAAATCGGGAATGGTGGCACGAACTGAGAACTGTTGGGAATAAATTTTTTAATGTCAACTGTCTTGTGCGCAGGTTAGAATTGATTTTGTAATCTACAGTACTGGGAGACGCGACCAGTGAAGTTATGTTAGATAAGACATTATTTTATTGCTGTAGCAAAATGAAGGACGCGAAGGACTAATTCCTAATCAGTAATTCCTACGTAAATTTATGACAAAAAAAGGTAACTTTCTTTAAAATTAATCAGTTCGAAATTTCACGCACTGATAACTCACAGTTGCCCACCAGGCGTTGGAAGAGGTCCCTCTATACACCCAACGTTGGGAGAAACGTGTGGAAAAAAAAGTAGACAACTTTTTAAGGCATTTACGCAATTGAAAAAATTCTGAAAAATGACTTTGTCAACGTTTCAAAGGTTGAAGGCCAACAAGACGACTTCTTCCCTGCGAATAGACTTCTGACCAGTGCTTGAAGGAAGGAAAGCCGTTTTGTTGGCCTTCTTACTACATTCGCAGTTTCGGCCAGCAAAGCATAGCTTCTAGTTTTAAAATCTTAAAATTTTTTAAACTTTTTAATAGGAGTGTTTGTCATTAACATGATTCATGTTTGTTCTTATTTTATTTTTGTACGAAGCCTTCGAGCAGATTTCCGCATTTGATAACGAGGAGTATTTATCTCCGTAACGCCGTGTTTTATTGTATTTACTTGTGTACTATAAGGGCGCGTTTATGCGTGGACTCGTCTTTGCATTCTCGCAGCTAAAATTTAATCGCGATGGCAAAGGTGGCGTTGCCATGGTAACAACGCTACCAGGATTAGCTAAATCCGACGTCGTTTGAGTAAATGCTTGCAGTCTCATAATTTGTGACAATAACATAAAGCATTTCTCCTGACGAAACGATTTTCCCAGTCGCTTCTGAACTAACATTATTGATAATTTTCGTTTCGAGACAGCAGACCTAAAATGGCCGCCATGCTGGAATTTCAGATGATTTCCAGCTTCTAGCTGCGAGAATGCAAAGACGAGTCACTGCCTTCATAGGAGTAGAGTTGTGTTTGGATGGATAAGCAGCTTGACTAACCGGAAGTTTAAAAGCACGGCATCAAAGGACGTAACGCCACGCCAGGTGATCGAAAATTTACACCCAAGGCGCTAGGTTTAATCCCTCTGACCCATCTTTTAACATGGCGGATAAAGCAGACGATTCTCAGAGCTTTTCGTCATTTTTCTGCTATGACGACATTTTAACTTGGTTTATCTTACTGTTGTCACAAGAAGACGACTCATTCTACACCGGTTTTCTTGCAAATATAATGCATTCATAAGCACCCCGTCTCGTGTGTTTAGAAGAACACTATATTTACTTCCCAATAATCGGCCGTAAGGTTTCGGCTGCCAAACTTTGTTACAAAACACAATAGTTCCTACGCCTGGCGATGTAACAATATGTATCTTGTCTACGTTTGATACGTCGTAAATATTATAGTACAGGACTTACCTTTTACAGAAAATTCCACCGTGATGTAAACATCATGCTCGTCTTCGAGCGGATCAACCAAAACATAATGGCGGCGAAGGCGGCTTGGTCAGGCGGAAGTCACAGACGCGCTCTGAATTCTGGGATAATTCGCGAGTCACGCTGTCCATCAAAGACTACGCACTACGACTACGCATTTATGCTGCGAGTTGCTTATCCATCCAAACACAACTCTACTCCTATGCTGCCTTGCATATTTTTATCTATAAACTACTTCCTGTGCTAGTTTTGCTTATACTATAAGCAGAGCTTGTAGCGTAACACAATCCTGATATCACTTATTTGAACCGGTATAATAACCTGTGCTCTACTTAATGTTTCGTTAAGTCCATGTTTCTTTAGTATAGAGCAGGACCAACAAAGCCATAAACGCTACGGAGCAATCTCTGGACAGCTACCTACAAGGTGCGCTGGATTAAAATAGAGGTAAAATCAACGGCGCCGTTGTTTAGTCCAATTCTTTGCGTTGCAAATCAGAAAGAAAAGATTCCACTCGCTGTAATTGCAGCAAATGCCAACAAGTAGGAAAAATAGCTAATTTTAAGCTTAAGAAAGCCGTTCTCACAGCGTTGGCTTCAGTAAAAGACTCCATTCTCTTTTCCTACATGTTTAATTAGTGCCCCTAGCTAGCCCCATGACTGGCTCCAGCGTAGAGTTATATATATATGGCGTTATAGCAACTTATCTGTAGCGCAATAGCATGAAATTATACTTCGTATTTTCATGGTGGCACTCTAAATGGCTAACGCTGTTTGTAAAAGAATTGGCGTTAGCGCTCGTTTACCAAATGGATAACTGAAATTCGCACAAAAACGAAAGCGTTACTTACATGTTGGTGTTGGCTGTTGCTGTGAGCCACTCCCCGGCCAGGGAGACAACGTCCATACCAGTTGATAATTGGTTGAAAAAGTGAGGATGACCTGTCAACAGAGAAAAATGTGCAGAGTTGTTATATCTTATATTATAAACTCACAAAATTTTATGAGGTATAAATTGAATACAACAGTAATAAAAATTGCAATAACTCGTACATTATGGACAGAGCTAAATGAATTACTTTTTTTTTTTTTACTTTTGATTAAAACTAATTCTTATTCTATTTTTTTTATAACTTCATCGTAATAAAACATTGCGTGCATTACGAAAGATATTAAAAAAATAAACGCTTGACAGAAGTATACATAGGAATATTTCTTCACAATCCAGAAACGCGCTGTAATTCAAGCACCTAATACACACGTACACACACACATACACTACCATTCACACAAAGATATTATTATTTCATATGCCATACGCTACTCATCCATTTGCAAAACAACGAAGTGCTGGTGAAACCGAAGCAACCATGTATTGGGTATAGCACAAGAAAGGTTTGTTGGTGGTCAAGATCACCGAATTGGAGTTTACGTTTGTTTTACGGTATTCCTTTGCTTTACTGCAGTTTTAATTTTTTTTTACGCAAATTTTGTTTTGGGCAGGGATGCCCCCACAGGGGAAAAGGGCATGACGAGCACCTCCTCACTGCCGTATCTGGGTGAGAGGAACGAAGTCCACTCCCCCCACACCGACCAACAGGCCAGCCAGCTGTAAAAAGGAGAAGTTGGTATTATTATCACGTTCATCATCACAAAGCGAACGATACAGACGCTCTTCTGCAGCATGCCAACAAAGTTAAACTCTCAGTCAGTTTCAACAATTTTTTTACTGCTCGACAATAATTGCTTACTGCTCGACGGTGTATTCTGTCTCATATTCATATTTTCATATTCGTTCAATTTTTTTTAATCTTCTTCCCTCTCCAGCTTTCGAAAAAGTGGTATATTCGTAGCATGATTAGTTTGGACAAAATAGATAGGATACGTATACTTGCTGTTAAGATACGTTGAAGCTTTAATAGAAATTTTCTGAAGCTTATTTAAAGAATTATAATACCGAACGCAACATAAACTCGTGCGCATGACATAGCGAATTAATGCAAATAAATGCAACGCACCCCCCCCCCCACCTTGTTTCTATCTTGTTTCTGATTGGTCGATAGTCGATTCGTATGCAGCGATAGTCCCCAGTCCCGCACTTACCCTCACGAACCAAGGACGGCGAGCATGGTTTGTTCTGTTGTAATATACTGCCTGAAGCTCAATTTGAATGCTGTATACTGGCAATCTAAAATTAAGCTAGATTAGGGGATTATGACGCGACATCTCGCACGACCTATGCAATTAGTACATGCAACAGCGTGTTTCTTTGCAACCTGAGTTACGTAGGTCAATTTTCAAATTAGGCATCTCATGACAGCAGTCGATGGCTTCCAGAATAAACCAGTTAATAGACGCTGTTAAAATTTTCCACATAATTGCGGTATAAAGAAATGGTAATTTATTTCCAGTTGTTTTAACCTTAAAAGTGTAGGGAATTTCGGAAATTTCGTTGAGATGTTCCGAAATTCTGTAAAACGTGAACAAGCCGTGTTCTGTGGTGAATTTTACATCGGGAGCAACATGAAAGGGAGTGTCGTTGGTACTATTACCACAGGTTACATCTCTGGTTCATGGTCGCGACCCCATGCGGTTAAATTTGGAAAGAGTGATCGAAACGAGTATTTTCTCTGATAACACACGTTAAAAATACGCTATATAGGTTTTAACATAATAGATAGATGCGGAAAAACACTACTTTGGTAACGATTAATCCAGGCGTGTGGCGCTTATACGCTTGTAACAGCGTTCCACTAGCATGAAGCGGCGAAGCAGAGGCCTATTGCAACACAAAGCCGGCTAAGGCAGAAATCGCGTGTTTCGCCTCCCGAATTCATCGCCAGTTTACGCACGTGCGGAAAAATGATGCTGTTTATACTCTTGTTCAAGAAAGAATGTTTTCCTTATATGGTCGTTTTACTGTTTTCATAGAAATAAATGCATTATTGGTTACTCGCTTCTGTACAATCCATCATTCGTTATAAGTTAAAGGTGATTCAATTTGTAACGTACGATGGTTCGAACAGAAGCAAGCAACCCATAATACATTTATTTGTATTAAAACAGTGAAATGCTCATATAAGGAAAACATTCTTTCTTGAACAAGACTATAGTGCTCTTCTGGTAAAACACTATTCTAGCGATGTTGAATCGATTGGCATGTATCTGAGAAACGAAACCGACAGCTTTTCTCCCAGATGACCTCGTGACGAGAAATGGAATATGAAGCAATAGTTACAACATAGACACTCCCACGTCATGTATATTTATTAACTCCTGACCTAACTGAAAACATAGTTGTAACTGTTTAGCGCACCGATTATGGATAAGTTTAGGACGTTGAGATAAAAACGAGCCTTATTCCTTTCCTCGGTTCGGGTCGGGTCAACGAATTTTAGAATCACCAGATCACCCGGTCACAAATAAAGAACAAAGAAAGACTCGACCCAACTTTGCAGATCATTTCTATACTTACAACAAACGGGCGTTGTTTTTATACAGCCTCCAAATCACCAATGCGGCGATCCTATTCTTCTTGTCCGGTCCACCTCATAATGCATAGCGTTTCTGTTAGAGACAGACGGCGAGAAACCCCCTCATTTATTCTGCAAACGAGCAACCCCCACCTATCCTCCTCCAACCCCCCGACAAACTCCCCACCCACGTTGCCTTCGAGGGCTGTTGATTCCAGACCAGTACACGTCGACAAACGTGATTGGTTGCGAGCATAACGAGTTTCTAATTGCAAATTGATGGCGCGAATGTTCTAGACAGAACACCACACATCACGCTTGTTCTCCAAAACATGCGACACGAACGCTAGAACAAAAACCAAAGGCATGCAGCCAAATTTTAATTAAGCTTCAAGCATAGCTCGGCTAAAAAAGGGGACGAAAAAAACTGTTCTGTTTTTTCCTTCCTTCTTTCAACGACCCGGAAACATTTCGAGAATTCTTGGTTGGATAGTTTTAGATTAGCTCCATCAACGAATTAGTTCACCATTTAATTTGATTCTTAATTTTAGGTAACAACGTGAATGGTTGTCTAGAACGAATGGTTAACAGACAGCAAATATCCTACAATTGTTTGCCGGGGAGAGGAGCCAAGAGGAAACCGGATACCAGACTGAATGGGGAATGTCCTTGTGATTCATTAATTATTTATTGCATGCAGTATTTGTAATGTGGAGGCCAAGAAGCAAGTTGCTTTCCAACCTTGTACATGCTTGCGGCCTTTAGGTCACCACTGAGAAATATTGAATAACTACTAAGGTCGGTTGGAGTCTGCAGCAAGCAGTAAGTCCTGGGTTTGAGTCGTCGGGGCAGTTGTCGTTTCTCTCTTGCACAGATTAGTCTAGTTTATATCCTCGCAAGGTCAGTTTAATGGAGACTGTTTGCTTCATCAACCCTTCACCTTGTGACTTATTCTTTATTTATTGCTTGTATTATTTCTAGTGTGGAGGCCAAGAAGCATGTTGCTTTTCCTCCTTGTTCATGTTTGTGGCCTTTAGATCACCGCTGAGAAAGATTAAACAGCTATTAAGGTCGGGTGGAGCCTACATGCAGTATCAGCCCCAGTAGTGCCGTTGGTAAGCACACCAATAGCATGTGGGACGTTCATAGTTCGAGTCCTACTTATATGATTTCTTCCCAGTACTCTGCAAACCAATCCAACACTACTCTTGATGAGCACCTCCGTATGGCGGAAGCACGCTCCATTCTTACTGCATAAATGGTTAAAAAGCAGCGACCGCATTGTTTTAAAACGTGTGAAACTGGCAGTGTTGCTACAATACCCGTAATTGTGAAAAAGCTGATTTTACCTAGTAAAAAAAAAAAACACGCAAAATCTCACCCACTGTATAAAATTGGAATTGCCTTCCTCTAAGTATAAGTAGGAGAAAAATCCAAAGAAACATGCGCATATATTTCCATACAATTTTTGTACAAATTTCAATGCAAATGTAATTTTACGCTTGTCTCTTAATATTGTAAAAATATCCTTAACTCTCAGTCGTTTCTTTCTCAGTTGTTCATCTGTTTGAATACAAGGTGGTCCACAAAAAACTGACGACCCAACATTTTCTAAGTCCAACTTTTCTAGTTAGCACCCCTCAGAACCAGGAGAAGACAGAAATCAAATCTAATGAAAGGGGGAGATTTCTGTCCACTCCTGGTTCTGAGGGGTGCTAACTAGAAAAAATGTACTTAGAAAATTTTGAGTCGTCTGTTTTTTGTGGACCACCTTGTATAGGCTAAATATGATTCAAATAATTTTTTATTTACAATTCTTCATTTTGTAACGTTTCGATGTTTGTTGATAATGCGGTATGACGGGCTCCATTCTTCTAATTTTGCATTTGTTTTACTGTGCAATTTTACCGTAGGCGTTTACATTTTGGTAAGTGTAATGGGCTCTTTCCTATAAAAACCGGTTTGTAAAAGCCTCGGAAAGTTTTCCCCATTTTTTTTTTTTTTTTGCATTCAATTTCTATTCTATTCTATTATTTTTTTTAACCCTCGGTGATTATTTTCAGAATTCTTCGCGCTAAAAAAAATTTCACTATGTTATAGCCTGTTAGGGCAAATGACTTTGTGGTATTCATGTTGTGTTCGGGGCCATTATCCTTAAAGGTCGTGCTCCCTTATCGCCACGACAAGAAATCGGCTTTGACATGCAACGGAAAACTCGAATATCTCCAAAAATATTTGAGAAGGCAATTCCTCCTCAAACTCTTGAATTCCATGCACGAATTCTCCTTGTCATGAAATTTCATTCCAATACAATCAGAAAAAAAAATCGAATGTTATCGTGTCTCAAACAGACTAACACACTCACAGAGAAACAACCAAGCGGATCGCCTAAACAAAATCCAATTTCAGTTGAGTATTCGACTTCGCTCGCTTCGTTCGCTGGACCAGTAAACACTCATCAAATGTGGACGATCAGCATTTAAGCCCATAACTTCTGTAAACCAGCAACCGTATAGGCCTATATTCGGCAGCCAATTTCACGTGTTTTCCTCCCTGTTTTTATGCCAATTTCAAGAAGGCACCATTGCTTCTCTTCAATATCATTGCCGTCCTCTTATCAGTTCCCGAACCTTTCAATCGGACCGGCAAAGGGTTTTGAATTTCCCTCTCTTCTATATACCGCACACCATTTTGATTAACTTTCCGCAGTCACTGGCCGGGAGTTTCTTTTTTTCTTTTTTCATCAGAGCCAATTTCTGTCCTCAGTCAGCCATATTCCTTCTATCCCCCTATTCCTCCAATCTCCCATCCTATTCATGACCGTTTTTCCGGTCTCATCACTACTTTTGCCAAGACTAAATTATATCAGCAAGCTTCGCTTATTCTCATTGTTTGTTTTTCGCCGCCATATTGCCTCGGATGTGTTGCGTCAGACTCCGCAAAGCGAAATTTATCATGGCGGCAAGCAGTATTGAAAACGAGGGCGCACAAAGGAATGGGCGAGCGGAAACCAAGCCAAGACTATTTATTCTGCGCGTGCGTAACACGTAATTGCGGTTTTCACAAGACTGAATGAGATGAAATGGAGGATGGAGGGGGACGGCGCAGAAAAAAGAAACTCGTACATAATAGCCTACTCCACCCACATCTGCGTAAGTTTTGGATAGATAAGCTTAATGAATGGGGCCTCTGTTTACAAAGAAAGGCTATGACGCACCAACAATAATTCTCCAAAAACAATATCGCAACAAAGTTGACTTAGGAAAGTAGTACGTAGGCCTATAAATTCACGACTTCTTATCAGAAAACACATTATTATTGTTTGCTATCTCAGCAGTAAATAAAGGCTATGGCTAACAACGTTTGTGCGTGGGTGTTTCAAAACTATTGAAAGTAGGCACAGATTTTCGGCTGGCATTTTTACTGCACTGGTGGCCGAACTATCTTCAGAGATAATAGTTTTTTGTCTGCTAAAGTGAGGTATTGCGCAACTTAGAAAGAGACGTTTATAGTGACCGACCTAACGACAATATCATCGGAGGTGATATACGGAAGAGTTCACAAAGCTTCCTCAGCAATTCTGCTGTTTTGTGAAGATTACAGTATTACAGTTACTGGGTTCAGCCACTGAAAAGGCTGTCGCAGGATGGGTAGCAAGTGACAATTAACAACTGAGCCCTAAACTTCCGTCAAAATGAAGCTTATATGGCTCTAACTGCTTTTCATCACTTTATGACTCAAGAGGAAATGATTAAAAACAATAAGAAAATCCAAAAGAACTAAGTTAGTTCTCGTAACAGTGTGTGAAGCATCAAAGTAAATCCATGTAATTCCTCCACGCCTGAAGGATGCTCCTACAGAACAATCGAAGCCGTTTATTTTATATTGTTCTGTAAGAGCATATACATTCAGGCGCAGATGAATACACATACCTAATCTCACATGTTAACTTCAAAATATAAATATATTAGAAAATAAAACCGGACTCGTTTTGATGCTTAAGATAAGGTTAAAAACTGATCCGAAGTCAAAACAACAAAGGGACAGCGTTCGTACGAGTCCTTGAAAACCTGGAAATATCCTGGAATAATGAAATTCCATGTCTGGAAAAGTGTTAAAAATCTTGAAAAATGTGTCATCTGTAGTATGATGAATGGAAAGTTAGACGACGTGACTGAAGAACACTGAAAAGATTTCGCCAAAAAAGTAGTCGAATGTGTAGCCTTACATTATTCTTCCTTTCCTTGGGCATGAAAAGTTTGAAATTTGGGCTGAGGCTATTTACGTGTTTAATGGTTGGATACAGCAGCAAGGTTTCACGCGGACTAAACAGTACATTAACACTGCACTATCTGAAACCTTACAGAAAACTTTGCGTTCCTTTGCTGTTTTGACTTCGGATCAGTTAAACCTTATCTTAAGCATCAAACGAGTTCGTTTTTGTTTTCTAATTCGTGCTACTTTGGTGTACCATGCAGTTTAGATTAGCTTGTTTTAAGGTTTTGTATCTTCATCAATTACGGTTTGCACAAATCAATATGGAAACAAACCCTTTAATCTTCAGTCTACGCCTTGCAGCTGAAGTTTGCTAATTAGCATTGTTGCATAATAATAATGTTTAAAACAATGTAAAACAATCAATCTGGTCGTTTAAAGCTCCCAAACCCCTGAACCACTTGACCAATTAGGAAAGGCTTTATGGAAAGGGCACAGCTACAGAGCAATACCTGTAAAATGAGCTAAGATTCATATAGGACAAATAGTTTGATCTATAAGAGAGCGAAGTAGAAACGTATCGTGCCAACAACAACAAGAAGTGAAAAGTGAAAATCTCGATTCCAGCTCAAGTCAAGATCTCCGATGTGACAAATAGGGAAATAATAAAAGTTCGGACACATGTTCACCAAGTCCAACAAAGCTTATATACTCAATTTGAGTGGAAAATATTGAAAGACAACAGAGAAATTAAACATCGAAATTTCGGTGCTAATTAAAATCCCCAAACAACTACGTTATGGAATGCGATTTATGGTTTATAATATGGTTTATTTGTTGCGATTTGGAAACCTTTCAAAAGCGCCCTTAAATTGACTTTTGACCTCTTCTCGCTTCCATCGGCCCGGTGCTGAAGGGTCACCACCCTTCCGGCAGCCGTCCACCCTGAGTGGAAAATTACCATATTATCATTATCATTATCATTATCGGTAGCCTAGTAGCAAAATGACAAAAGGTTGCCAGGTTAGGCTTAGCGTGCGACATGGTGTTATTTTTCGGGTTGGAACGAAAAATGTCTCCAGTCGCAAATGTGCCTATTTATGGTGGTTTTGCAATAGGGGTAGTGGTTGAGATCTGTTGCATAGTTATGAAAAGTCAGTCATTACGTCACGTGGTGGAACAGGGTTTGTGTAGACCCTTTAAAAAATGTTAGATTATTAAAAAAAAATGTGGGTTATCAAAATTAACCCACCGTGACGTGTGCGTGGGTTTTCAGATTAACCATATACAGTATAGCGACTACACTTTTAGCATGGTAATGTGTTAGCGTGACGTCACTACCGTGCATTGAATAACGATAACGCAAGTCACATGACAGCAACTTCAAAACATAAACTGGATACTGTTTGAAAAGAACTCTTCTTTTTTAGAATGAATTCTGCTGTCATTCACCATTCAGGTCGACTCATAGATCACAAGTGACATCCGATTTTAGACAGCATTTTTCCAGTGACGAACTGGTCTTTTGACGAATTTTCTTTTTTTTATTTATTTTTTTATTTGGAGGGATATGGGGGAATGGAACAGAACGGGATAGAAAATTCGACACGACATGGAACACGGCATAATTGTGGCCTTTCTTTGGCAGGAGCGCCGAAGTTTTGGAGCGCCATCTGTGAGAGATCGCGGTGATTAATTCGCGCCAGTGGCGCCGCTACACGCCAGAGTGAGCGAGGGAGAAATCAATTTGAAGAATGGCGCTTTAGCTGCACGACGACCGGAATGAGACCAAGCGATCCAAGACGGATGGGACGAAAGCAAAATGGCAACGAGAGGATTAACTGTCAAATTACAACTAAAGCTTGGTTTCCCGTCTTGCTGCAACAGCAGCGTGACGAGTTCAAGATGATGGTGCGTGTACAATTATTTCCAGCCAGTCATTTTAATTGAACAGCTTGATTTTCTGACGTCATGCAAGAGTTTAGAGTGTAAACAGATATGTCGCGTCCTAACAAAACCTGTACTGCGTGGGGTAGCTAGAGGCGTCCTCTCGCGTCAGTTGTGACTACGTGTACGAAGAAGACCAGAAGAAGAATTTTGGAAAAAGGATAAGGAAAGGAAATGTTCAACTTGGATGTGCAGGGAGGGAAAAATGGGGATTCCGTGTAGAGAGGTATCATGAGGGGGACTGGCCAAATAGCTCATTGTTTACGGCTAGGGCTGGAGCGCTCGAAACCTGAGAAATGGAGACAAAATTGGAAGATCGAATGAATCGTGTCATATTTATGGGGGAGGGGGGGAGAACTTTGGCGCCTTTCTAGTATAGTGCACTGGGTTGGCAGATTTGTATATTGAAATGGAGGGGGGTGAGGAGGAGATATTTCATTACAACTTTTCAATCATTTTCTTTCACGGTTAAATCGGTATTATTTTAATTGATCGTCACCTGGCCCTAACCGCCGCGGTTTTTTCAGAATTGAGTAGAAGTTTGAATTCTTTTTGTGGTTGTTTTTGGTTCCACTAAAATTCTAACCAGATTAATCTCAAAGCCATTGCGTTTCACTTTGTGCTTCGCCTGTCCCTATGCATATTTTGAACTTTAAAAAAAAAAATTAAAAGTCACAAATTTTCGCCACCAACGGAAAATTGACACCACAGTTTAAATAGGCAGTCTACAGAACTTTCCCCACTTCGGATTGTGCCAGCCCACTGTGCTCGCCGTGGTCCCATTCACCTTTGTTTAATTTTTTTTTATGTATTAACTCGCTAACTTGCATTCGGGTGGAAACTGAGCTGATACACAGTGATGTGCACTGACGGTGCACGGCGTTTTTTGGGTGCTTTACATTATTCTAAAAGTGTAGGTTATAGAGGGTGGGGCAGAAATGAAGGGCCACCATTGGCAATCAAAGATGATTAATGTTAGGATAATGAAACTTTGCATGGTATGTAGGCGAACAGGGGGCCAACTAACCGTGTGTCGATCACTGACCTTGAGGCATATTTTCAAGGTCATCGCGATGCTAACTTTTTAACCATGTTTCGTAGAATTAGAAACTTATAGACATTGGCAAGGTATGGCCATTAAAAAAAACGGAACGACATTCGGTACGATAGTTTAGGAATTATGGAAATTATAAGCATCATTCTTTTGTACTCCCGAGTGGCTTTCCTGCCAAACAGTGAGTGTGAAATAAAGTGAAATAAATGAGTGTGGTTAGTTGGCTCCCCGTTCGCCTACATACCATGCAAAGTTCCATTATCCGAACATTAATCATCTTTGATTGCCAGTGGTGGCCCTTCCTTTCTGCCCCACCCTGCATAAAATTTAGTAGATTAATTTCATTCGGCGCCGACAGCAATTTGTAAAAATACATTTTGAGTAGAATAATAAAAAACGGGAACCATTAATAATTAAAATAATCATATTTTTTCGATCATAATGCAGATTTAATTGCAAAACGAATCGAAGTTTACAATAGAAACTTACATGAGTCTGAATCATTAAGTACAACTAGTAAACAGTACGGAAAGCGAACTCCTTCACAAGTCACTGTAGTATGATACTTTTCAATATCTCAAGTAACACGCGATTGAAACAACATTATTCCTTTAACCATTCCTTTATTTTCCTTTTTATTGAATGCACATGAGGTAGATTTCTTAAGTTTAACGGTAGCTTGTTGAACTGACAGGGTACGTAATATGTATAGTTGTAGTACCCCTGGCCAACTGTATGGGATTTATCACCCGCGTTCAAATCATTTTCTGATGTCAATTCATGGTAGTAGTATCTCTTGGATGGCTTTAAACGCAGAAAACTGAACGTGTGGATTTTTGACGACAGTGAAGGTTTTAAGCTTATTAATGCCCAAGAAAAGGTTCAGTTTTCATCTTTAGTCACTGCGGACATTATACGGACAATCCAGCAGTAATGTATTCCTGTTAACTGTGTGGACAGTTAGGGACGTTGTGGGTGTCATTTTCGGGGAGGGGGGGGGATGGAAGTAGCGTAATGCTTTATTTTAACGGAAAGTATCGTGTATTCGTATGCGTTGTCAGTAGGTGTTTTCGAAATGCCGCAA
Source organism: Lithobius niger (assembly GCA_023313725.1). NCBI lineage: Eukaryota > Metazoa > Arthropoda > Chilopoda > Lithobiomorpha > Lithobiidae > Lithobius > Lithobius niger. The sequence continues at coordinate 2,434 of JAHWFP010141290.1, read as the reverse complement.
GTTCACGTTAGATTTGTGATTTACAGTCACCAGCTTTTGTTTTTGTGGGGGGGGGGGGCAGTAGTAATCATTTAAAGTATTTAATTTTCTTGTCTAGATTTCGAAATGTAAAACTGCTTAATAAAACCATGCAAGAATTAATGAGCTTTTATCTTTGTTGCTTAATAAAAGAATATGGGTTTCAATTTTTTTTCGAACAAGGATCGTAGGTTAACATTAGAAAAATAAAATTATTTCCCGCATGGTTTTTAGGAATTTTACCTTATGAAAGTGTTGGCAATGTCGTATCACTACAGTTCACTGTGCATGGCTTCCACACTAAAGTGCTGCGATATCCCATACCGCCACAGTTTAGTGTGGTGATGTCCCATATCGACACAGTTTAGTGTGGTGATATTCCATATCGCCACACTACAATGTGGTGATATGGGATATATCGGTGTGCGTTTTTAGCATTGAGAAAGTTAGGGACCGTACAATAAATATATATATTTATATATATTTATATATTTTTTTTTGCCAGAAACTGAATGATAGTTTATTGCGTAATTACTCGACATTTGTTATGTCAAATTTGTATGAATATACAATGATCAACAAATACGAAAAAAACAACTTAGTAATTATAATACTAATATGGTGAATTATAAAGTAAAAGATAATATCTGAAATACAAGCAAGTCTGTGGATAAACACAGAGAGCGTGTCAGAGAGGTTAAAAAGCTGATAACCATAGCAACCCCCCTCCCCAACACAAAAAAAGAACAGTACATAGTTTTACGGGAAAGGAGAAAAAAAAACGAAGTTTCATTAGTAAGTATTTGTAAGGTTCATGTGTACTTTCAGAGTCCTTTTCGATTCTTTTAGTTTCAGAACGTTTCGTAAATGTTCAGGCAAACTGTTAAAAAGTTTTAACACAGTGTATTCTCTATTACTTTTTCTGTACATATTTTTTCCAAATGTTATCCTGTGCCATTAAGTGCTTTTCCTAAAGTATATGGCTTTAGACTTATCGTAAGCTACAAACTTATAGCTAATGAGTCACATTTATGGCTGATAAGTCATAATTCATTTACCAAATGAGTTAAACATCACACAGATTGTGTAGGCTTAATCACATGTGGTACTATCTGGAGGGGTGGAAACATACTAGAAACTACCGTAACCATAGCACTTGGTGAGAAATAATCCAGTTCTTAGCTGTATATAGGGCTCCCCGTACTCATTTCTTGTTAATAGCTATAGAAAGTGTATCCAATTATAAGAAATTAAACACAATTAGCTTCCGCACTTTTCGGATAAAGAGCCTTCTTCCCCACCATCCTCCATGAGTCACTTAAACTAAACCATACTAAAGCTCTCATTTCCCGTCCCTTATTTAAAAAACAGTTCGTCATCCGTCAAATACACTTCCCAACCCGCGCAATGGAGCCCGAGTCCGGGAACTGCTTCTATTTTCCGCTCGTCTGCTCTAAGTTCTTGATCCTCGAGTTACTCGACAGATACATAATGGGCCTTTACGCTTATCAATAATTGTCCGAGATGCGACCAATTACTTCCAGCAAGAGGGGTTCCTCACGCCATCCTGGAGCCAACGACCCGATCGTTTCAACAGTGGGCCGGGTCCGTTAGTGGTTTTTGGAGCCATCAACCGCGGAATACGTAAGCTAACCTACAATTGGCCATGCGTCCGATTTGATCGCCATCAACAAGACGCAGCTGCTGTCGTTGCTCCCTCTCGTGCCAACTTTTCGTATCAGTGCTTGGAAAGACTTTCGTGGGCTGAAAGGGACAATGTCCAGCGGAAACTCAAGGGAAGCAATTGGCGAGACTGTGGTGGTCAACGTTCGTGATACGCCCTAAAAGGCAACCTGAGAACGGAAATGATTTTTTTTGCCGGTAGATGGCGGCAGCCTTTGCGGCGCGACGGACCGGAAGCGGAAATGAGCCGTCCACCATTAAGAGTGTTTCTTTTTTGTCATATTTTTTTGTGAGAATGGCAGTAGGTAACGGGGCGAACTAAGTAAGTAAATTAAAACAACGCCGCACAAAGCTAGAGCTTATGTAAAAGGTGGGTAAATTAAGGAATGTGTAACAGAAGTTACTCGTCATAATAGTCAATCAAAACTAACGTCATATAATTCTTAAATTGAGAACCACTAGTTGCACACGTAACAGCTTCGGGTAGAGAGTTCAAAGCACAAACGCCTCTTGACGAGCAGTTGGGCTGTCTAGTAAAAGTGTGAACGGCAGGTTTCCAACTTTCAGGCGATGTCCTCTTAGATATACGTTTTGGCCAAGCTCAGAAAAGGGTGCAACTAGAAGACCCACATTACGGTGAAGAATCTGGTAAACCATTTAAGAAGACCACCTCTAATTTGTCGATCACGAAAGTCAGGGAGCTTCAGACTTCCAAGTCGTTCGGAATATTCCA